>JABFPJ010003639.1:0-15632 GCA_022817425.1 Gryon sp. ZL-2020
AATTTTAAAAAAAAAAAAAAAAAAAAAAAAAAAAACAGAATATTATGATTTCAGCAGTACATTTTAAACATCAGTTAATAATAATTGCTATTAAAATAAATATTTAAGCGCGTCCTTGAGTCAATCATTACGTTTGCGGAAATGGTTATTCCATAAAATTATTAATTATAAAATATATTAAATTTCTCGATGATATTTCAGCGGAATAAATGTTAATCCAATGTTAATAATGTTAAATACAATGTTAAAAATGTTAATAAATGTTAAAATCCAATTAATATTTATGAATACCAAGTTTGACTAATATTCCTTATAAATGGCTTTACTTTTGATATGAAATAATAAAATATATTTATATAAATGATAGTACAAATTATATATTCAAGAAATATATTTAATGAATGAGATTTAACAAAAATTTGTTTATTAAGATTATATTACTCGTAAGACAATTTCTAGCTATTTTTAGTCAGTCAGTAAATTTATTATTAACAAAATTCTGAATTAGTTCATTATAATGTATATGATAAATAAAAAAGTAACTAAAAATTCTATATTATTCATGAATTTGAAGACAACTCGACACGAATGTCAACAAATATTGTAAAATAATATTTATATATATATAAATATAATATAGTAAAAATTTTTATTTTACATTATAATTTCTATTCAATAAAGTAGTAAAAATGACTCTTTTACTTAATATTACGTAATTTATATAATATTACACTTTTGATTATTTTTTACATTAAAATATAATAATTTTCTGTATAGAAGCTAAGTTGTATTCGCATTCATAATTAATATAGTATAATTTTTTAGTAGTTACAATAATTTGTATTATATTTTCATTTAGCGTGTATTAGTTACAACATATAAAGTATTGTCGAATTGTTGTTATACATTAATTAAAAGTTCAATTTCAACTATCAAAGTTAAAGTGTAAAAAAAACTATTTTAATTATACGACATTTTCATTCAGTAAAACTGCTAAAAACATTTGAGTCAATTTTATTGACTCAATCAAATAATATCAACAAAACTGATACGTTTTGTCGTTCAAAATTAATCATTTAAATCGACTTTTTTGCATGATTTATTTGCGCTTACTTATTAAAAGGAGTTTTAAAAAACAAAACAAAACAATCAAATTTTTAATGAATTGTGTTGATTGTATTAAATTGATTTTGTTCAAACTACGAACAATGTTCGGCTTTAAACAAGAAAAATAAAAAGATTTTGTTGGAAAAATAGTACGCACCCACGAATGTTAAATAAACGTAAATTATATAAAACAACATTACTCGTGCAAAAATAATTTCTCAACTAATTAAGAATATTTAACGTTGATTGAACTTTTAATTTGTCTTGAATGTTTGTTTTAAATACCATAAGTTTGAATTATTTTTGTAAATAAATGATGATAATAATGTACTTCCCTTTTATTAGAATAAAACTTCGGATTGAGGTTTTTTTCATATCGATTTTATCAGTGCAAAAACACTTTATATTCATAGCTATTTGATGGTCGCATAAAATCTTGTTGACAGTCGATATTTAAAGATGACGACGCAGCATTTATACTATGTTTTTGAATCACATTCAAAAGAAACTTGGCTTGTACGTTATTTATTTTAAAATACTCCTAGCTATCAAACTTCGTCTCCCCATATCATGGCGGTTTTGGTTCGATCGACAGACGCAAGGTAATTTCCATTTGGATGCCAGGAAACAGCAGTCACGGAATATCTGTAAAACAGTGAATTAATTTTATCAGTATCGTATAATTAGATAAATCTCATCATTTTTGCGTGTATTAAATTTAATTAAATTTTTATCAAAGTTAATTGGAAACTTGGTTTCAAATGATATTTATACAAATAATTTTCTGCATCAAAAACAGAAATTTGTTATTCTTTGAGACGATGTGAAATAATTATACAATGTTAAAGGTAATACCTTCTATTACACTGTCGAGAGCGTCTATTTCAAATCGAAATGACCTCGACTCTGACCATTGTGCGATCTGCGGTTCGCAAATTCGCATAGCTTAGATAAATTACATCTACTTGCTGACATTACGTTTGTCGTGATTATTCTATTCACTCAAAGGCAAAAGGTCGTTGTATATGATACTAGTTGAATTAAAAGCAAGTATTATTGCTTTTGACAGACAAAAGTCTTATTAACCCAATTTTCGGTCCAAATTTTATAAACTCGATGGATGTAATACAATACATTTTTATTTATTAGAAACTCGAATTAGTACTTTCATTTCTTATTTTTACTTTAACTTGTGAAAAATAAAGGACTTGACTTCCTTACACTATGTATTATTAAGTTATATTTAAGATCTAAAACATATTTATCATAATGTATAAAATAGGTAAAGACTTGGGATGTTGGATAAGTGATCTTTTGTCTAGAAACCTACATAGACCATAAGTTTGGTATCTACGAAATTATCATACACACAATTTCTATTCTCCGTAAGTTTTGTCGTATCGGCGCGTGTATCTATCAGTTCTCATGACTTGAATGAAGATGCTATTTAATTACAACAACGCTCATATATTACCCGATCCTTCGCATTACAGTAAACAGAAATTTATGATAAAATTTGCATGAGTAACCGGTTTCTGGCAAATCGATACTCTGATACAAGATCAATATAAGATACTGATTTCAATGTTGGACATTCAATTACCAATGCAAAGCATTTACGAGGCAAGCTTTTAGTGAAATGTTTTATTGACAACTGCACGATACTTTTTATTTTCTATACAAGGAACAAAAAAAGAGTAAAATTTCGCGGTAGAATCAGTAAGCTTTTATCCAAATCTTTGCAAAAAAGGAATGATATTAATATTTTGTTAAAATTTATTGTTAATAATTGCAATATTTTTAATACTTTATATCTAATATTTTTGAAAGCTTTTCTTTTGTATTTAAAATTATTTTTTATTTATTCCTCATACTAGTTTGAATAATCTGAAATTGAATTCTTGTCATGTATAAAAATAATTGGAAAAATTTTCAATTTGTTTCTAAATATTTTACAATAAGTGAAATATTTATTTTATGCCATCAAATTATAACAATTATAATTAAATATTGAAAACCAAATACGCGATTTGTTTGTATATTTCTATGTACATATATATACATATGAGAAAGATATTATCTCTCAGTAGATTAATGTGATTTGTCCAAAGCAACGATCGTTAATAATTTGATACACGAAGCGTGTCACCAAAGAAGGCTTGATGTTAATTAATATACTTGGGCCGAGATGTCATGATTTGTAAGGACTTAATTGGCCGACGAACGATAAATATGTTTACGAATAAACGTTTACCGATATTTGAATGGGAAACTGCGTTAAGAGTTACATCTTGGGGCACATTATAGAAAGATGTAAGTGACTTGTCAGTGATTTAATACAACATTGTTCAAACAACTCGTCGTTTAAGTACAAATGCAAGCATATCATTTTCCCACAAGGGTCAATGAGTATATTTGTGATTGCGCGTGATTGTGACTCCGCACGACAAACAATGTACCATCTTCCCACATATTGATACAGCGTTTATTAAAAGTCTATTACACTTTGTCGTGGAATTAAACATCATTATGAGAAGCATTTTTTTCTAATTTATATACGAAGAATAAACTTATAGCGGATTTTTGAGGTTAGATTACTTTAATTAGCATAATGTACTTAAAGCGAAAAGTTTCATGTCGATAAGTTATTTCTTAGAAGACCTTAATTGTCAGTGCATATATTATTACATACAAAAATAAACGTTAAAATTTAACATGCTAAATTTTGGAAAATAGAGATATGTTATGTGACAAAAAAATGCAACATTTTTCTGCTTTGACTGTTCAAACTTGCGGAAACTTTCATTGAGCTTTTTGAATTTTCAAGATCCCGAATTTTTAATTTCGTTTTTTTCGTTCTTTTTTCAAATTTCATTCATATAATTACGTGAGCAGTATTATCCAAGAAATTTTCTCATTTTTTATGCATTAACTCTGAAAAGCTGCAATATCATTTTCCAAAATATTACATTCTCTTTGGAAATAATCTCATTCTTTTCATTTCTTTAATATTAATTTAAAAAAATGAAGCATTTGCTAAATATCTAATAAATTATGAACGTTACATAACATTTATCTCAACGTATAATTTAATTAGCCGTTATAATAAAGCATGGGTTTAAAAATAATGCGCTGAAATTGTTCCGGGAAAAAATGTCTCTCCGTATGTGGAGCAAAGGAATGGTTTTCCCTGGCGGGAGTTGTTGGAGAAAACATTTACGAGTACTGTGTTTACGGCGACTTTTTTTCCTTCGGCTTTATTTCATACGAGCAAATATTTCATGGCCCATGATCTTGACAGTATTTTTTTTTGTTTCTGCTTGACGGTGGAATTTTTGTTATATGTGATTTCTGAACAACACAAAAAAAATGGTATACTACAAATGAAGAGAAGGTTAAAAAAAGGTCTCATTACAGTGCAAAAATCGTATATCAATGACGACACCTATTTTGTGTGCCTTGGCTCTTGAGAATATCTCAACCAGAACTTGTATAGCTCTTCGCGTATTTCGGAGCAAAGAAAAAGAGTATTATCTTCGTCGAAAGAGAGAAGGGTACTAAAGTTTCATAGATAAAGAGATACTTTGAGCCAATTACGTAACTTTAAGTTTAACATTTTCTTGCTCTTGAACACTGCGAATTCTCCTCTTTGAAATCCTTGTTATAGAAATTGAATCGCGCTCGCCTACCACTTCAATGATGCTTTTCAGTATGCTTCTTGCATTATTGAGAAAATTCTTCATTTTCGTTAGGATGATTCCTTACACTCCACGCTTCTTCTTCTTCTTTTTTTCGTTGCTCTTCTCTCTATTTTCGTAGGATGAGCATTTTGCTGTTGCTTTTGTTTAAGTCGGCGCCGCGATCGTAATATAACGAATTACTTGTGTGCAGTTTAATTTGATAAGCTTCGCTAAACTACATTGAATGTTGCTGGGCGTGAAAGGTCAGCGCTTAGAGCGTCTATTCGATGCCAGAGATATAATTAGTATTAACAGACTTGCGTGTTATTTGGGCTGGAAACCGTTATTGAAATACCGTGTGGTGTATACTTCGTAAATGACGGATCTCAGATCTAAATTATTTACTAACAACGTGTTAGCCATGCATACCATTCTGTCAGAGTTGGACGTCTTTTTATCATCTGATATACTTACAAGATTCGACCATTGAAATTCATCCGTTCCTTTCTTCTTTTCTTACCTTAAAAAAAATGCTGTAATCTTGATGCTTATGCGATAATGAATGTATTTGCAGAGAAATCTTACTTTACTTTTGATTTATGAGATTTGAAAAAGAAGTTAGTTGCTTTTTTTTCATTTAGTCCGATAAGTTTAAGGCAAATGTATTGAATTGTTTTGCTTTGCTCAAAGTCCAAAAGTCAATGCGCTGTCATCACTTTGATTTGATTTATTCGCGAAATGTCCGTCACTGTGTGTTACGATTTATCATGATCATGACTCCGTTTTATTATTCAGGTTCAATTTCGTATGATGTGAATCGCATGATCGCCACGACGATAAATATAAGTTTATAACGGTTTCGAATTATTTAATCTGCAGACGATCGTGTATTGCCGACAAAGTTTTGTTATAAGAATAAATGAAAGAAAAAAGGATCATGGAGAAGTTGGGCTTCCCAATGACTTCGAGTGTCACAATAAAGTCGAATAGATTAAAAGGATTAATTCATTATCATGAGCGATTACATAGTCAAAAGATGCCTCTCATATTTTGGTTCAATATATTATCATATTTAAATAGACAATCTATATATATACGTCGGCATTTGCTGTGTCGATTCGTCAAGCATTTGATGATGAGTGTGCAACATTTTGAACACAAATAATAATTCTTAAGAGTTCGTTTATTTGTCGACTGTTAAGTAAGATGGAACTACAATATAAACGATGATTTGACCGACGTCATGTCTATAGTAAATAACGCGAAATGGTCTAATAAGAGACAAGGAAGATGAAGAATAAGGAGAAACTACGTCATAGTACACACGGAAAACTCACTATATGTCGATTGAATCGACGAACAAAAATGTCAATATTGTCTCGCTCATCATTTTAACAACAAAGAGTTGCTCTAAAAGGATGCTACAATTATTTTTTGTTAACACTTTATTTTTATTTAATTATTTATAAACAATTGTTTATAAATTTAACTTGATGCATCTTTCAAATGGCTTTTATTCTATTTTGAAGAATCATAAAAATACTTGATGAATGCGTAAAAAGTTTCAAGTATTGCGTATATATTTTGGCCAATGATTTTCAAGATAGTTATAACTGTTGCGGAAATTTTACTGCAAAAAAACCGCAAGTCGAAGCGTGCGGCGTTAATCATGACTATTCAGGATCGACTTTGTGCTTCATCTTTTCAAAGTGATGCTTTACGAAACCGTTTCTCAAACACTTTGTAAGTCACCGATAAGGTCGATGCAAGACACGACGCGTATCACCTTAATTAGACGTCTCCAGGTATAGCTTCTTGGTATTAAACGGGTCTACGCTAAGGATAAGCAGGGCTGAATGTAATGGTAATGTGCAACCGCAGAGCTTAAGCCTTCAACTAACCAAGCAGACGTTCCTTATATAATTGTTTGCAGATATTTCGCATAATCATGCTTTACTATATAAGCACTATTATTTTACAAAATAGATATAGATGAATATAAACATGCAAATTCAAATCATTTCAGTGTAGATAATAAATATGTGATAAGTTTGAAGTGTAATCTAAATTGCACTTTACTTTAATATATAAACGTTAAATGACTCATAGTAATTAAGTAGGTTTTTGTTACTGAAATAGATGCAAGTGGCTTGTAGACTATGTTCAATTATAGTAGATTTTCATCAAACTAACATCAAGCATTCAGAATTTAAGATAAGACGCCATATTGATGTCGAAGTTGGTGAAACTTCCGGCTGCATGAATGTCAAAGTGCAGATGAGATTCAGTGTATTTTGAACGCAAAATTTTGGAAAGCAAAATTCTGTTTTCAGCCAAAATTATATATTTGTCGGTTAAATAATTATCATTAATTTGTGTGACTTTGTTTGTTTATTAAATTAAATAAATCGATGTATAATTATAATAACATTATGTGATCGCAATTAGATCTGTCTTACTTTTATGCATTCAAAAAAATGTTTCAAATTAATTACGATAACCCTTCAAAATATATATATACACTAAAGTGAAATAATATTTGATTATTCGGGATCCGTTGATTTAACCCGAATCAATAAATTCTGCGAACCATGTTATTTCATACAACACACGATATTGTTGATACTGAATTTAACCAATTTGTAATTTAGAATTGAACTTGATTTTTTTTATCAATGTTAATCAATATTTTTCAACAATTTTCTTATTTTTATTTTATATTGTCTATATAAAGTGAGATTAATATAACAATGTAACAATTTCGCGAATTTTTTTATAGAAAGTCATGTAGAAAGTATTATAGTATAAAATAAATTGAAATTCCTCGTAAACCTAAAAGTATGTTAAAATTTTTGAAACTGAAACATTTTTGATATGATCTCCTAGATTGTGGTAATTTAAACCCAAAATTATGGCGTGATCAAATGTAACTAAAATTTGTAGTCTTGACCTTCAGTCAATTATATGCATTTCACACAACAAATTAGGCAGATATTTATGAGATGTAATGTTATTCGAATTACAGTTACACCGTTTCAAATGAATCAGTTTTATCTTTTTTTATATTCGCATTCACATACGGATTGCATGACAAATGAGATATAAATTATTCGGTCAAAGTTGAATCAAGTAATAACTGTGTTTACATATTATTAATATTTCTCGTGATTTGATTGACTATAAAAAAGCATTGATTATACAAAAAAGCGAAGCTCAATTCATTTTATTTATGAGTACTTTCAATAAGATATTTAAACTGCTTCATCTGCACTTTAAAAAGTTTAACATTATTAGCAAGTTACGGTTAAGTTAAATTCTTATACTGATGTGATGTTTTTGGGTGTGAGGAAAGGACTACAGAAGGTGTGAAGGCTTTCCTTACGTACAGGAGGTAATGACGTTACCGTAAGAGGATATTCATGTTGATGACGTACTTGCAACAGTTGATTATTAAGGATTTATGTCAATGAGTTAAGATGCATTACTGCACGCATCATGTTTTTGACAAAATTAGTCGTACAGCTGATTTATGAATCCATTTCTTGTCGAGGCATTTAACATTAAAGACTTTTCATATTCCTTGATATACGGACAGCATATAAATTTCATGTCAACAAAATTTTCGTTTTCTCACAAAATATTCGTGACACAATATTTGTACTTTTAATAAAATTGAAAATTGTGTGTAAAGTAGTTACAATAACGCATAGTAAATTTTGCAAAGACAATAGTTCCAAAGTAAATTACTATTTTTAAAACAATTATTTTAAATTTTAATAACAAATGTCAAACTGTTTAATACAAATAATTAAATGTTTACTAAAATAAATTGAAAAAATAAAGTAAATTAAAAATAATTACCTTAAGATGCTAACATTTGATAAAAAAGTTCAATTTATTCAAAATAATTTGTTTAACGTTGATTCTACTTAAAACCAGTTTTATCGATACAATGTAAAGAATTCAATGGCAAGTTGTATATATCAAAGATACTGAATAACATTAACCAAGAAAAAAAGGTCCATTTTCAATATAAGGGCGTCGCTTGATAAATAGACGTGTGAAAGAGAGTGAAAAGTAATTGACGATTTGCAGTTAATGATTCGCATGATAAGCTCTTCGTGAATCGGTTGACGAATCGACAGTCTGTCATTGGTGGCGTTTTGCGATGCCGATACGTTGGAGAAACTGGAAAGGCAAAATGGAGGAAGGGATTGTTAATCGTTGGCAAGGGCGTTTGGTATATGAATGAAAGAAGCCGGAGAATTTGAGAATCGTTTGGGAGCTCTTCGACGAGGCGGGACGAAGATAAATGACATAATATCGCGGCAGCCAGTCCAGAGGATTATTGTCAAGAAAACGAAATCAAGGAGCAAGAAGTGCCACGAAACGATCGATCTCTCGTGATGCGCTTCGTTTAACTCAGCGCGACAATGAGATCACTACCGATTCTGATATGCCAAGGCGCTCCAAAGAGATTGGGTTTCGCTCGTCTCGTTCGTTTCGATAATCTAATTCCATTTCTCGGGCGTTCTCTCTCCCCTTTTATCTCTTTTCTTCATTCATTCGATTTCAACGTTCTGTCTCTGTCGCGTCGCTTCGGGATATAAATTTTGATTGTCCTTAAATCTGCTACCGATTGACCTGTGTGTGCAACTTTCGGGGCAAATTTGCTTGGCACACCCTCGAGCTTCCGCTAAATCGTTAAGAATGACAGGTATTGTCTCTTTAAATTGCAAAATTTAACCGAATAGTGAAATGAGTCGACCTTTTGCCAAATTTTCCGTTGTTCCTCTACTATATATGCAATGCCCTGAGAGCAATAAGATCGAAAGCGTGTGTTGGCAAGAGGCGAAATTAGATTGGCGACAGTACCTATTTTAAGAGCGATCGTCGTGCAAACACTTTACTCGGTGGGGGAGAAAAAAATTGTCCTTTTTAAAACAGCTCATTTTTTCCATGTCGATTCGATTTCCTGTACACACAAGTGTACTTAGTCTTGCTTGTGATGGGATGAAACTTCAGGTGGAAAAGATAATGAAAAAATTGAATTCACTGGATATCAAAGCAAAATGTTACAGGAAGTAGGATATTTTAGAAGGCTTTTTTCTTTGCTGGTATCGTCTGTAGGAAGTTGTAAATAATAGTGTAATATGGTAGTTTGAAAAATCGGTTGAAAATCGAAACCGTGTTTTTGTCATTTACATTGGCAACAAAGTCGTGATCGAATGGTCACGGATCGAATTAATTTGTATTAATTGGTAGTGTAACGTGAATAATATGGAAACAGGTTTGGACTTAAAGAGCAAAGCAACAAAAACATGCTGAGATCAAGCTTAATTAATGACATAACAACGAGAGATACTTGTCCCATTTACTAATTGAAAAATAAAATCATCCATTGCGTATCGCCAAAGACCACACGCGATTAAATAGATCGACCTGATCCTGTCGAGGAATGTAACACCAAACGATACTTTTCAGGAATTCACACTTTTGCTGCTTGCATGCAATAATCAAATAAAAAATAATCATTTCTTTACGAGTATCATTGCAAAACAGAAATGTTTATTTGAAAGATCCATTAAATGTCACTTAAACGTTAAATAAACGTTCATTAAATCTTTACAGTATAACCAACAAATAATTCTTGCAGACAAATTTACCCATTTTGCATGGTTGTTGAGGATAAAAATATCCTTGAGTGTAAGTTAGAAGTATAAAACGGAAAATCTTCTGTTTCAGCAAATACTTTATCGAGCGACATATTTTTATGAAACTATCTCTTATATGAAACTGTTTTGCTGCTTGGAAAGAAAAGTAACGACTTTTATCTCCGGGGAGTGCAATACGAAAATGCCGAGATTTGTCGTTTAGTTGAAACTAAATACGTCGTCTTTGGGATGCATAAAATTCGCGTAAAATTTGCGAACTAAATCGTGACACGGATCATCGACTGTGTTCTTTCGTTTGATTTAAATGAAATAACAGCGCAATGCAATCTCGTTCAATGACAAAAATTAATTGTTTATTTGCAATGCTTCGACACGTTAAACGAATCATCGTCTTTGCACTGCGCTTAGTTTGGTGCTTTTTTTTTTCTTTCTTGTTTTTTTTTTTTTTTTTTTTTTTTTTTTTGCTACAGATAGGAAGAGATGACACGCCGAAGCACTTATTAAGTTAGTCGTGGAGATTTCCGAACGCGACTGGCAACGTACGAATTACGGTTCGCGATGCTTTGCGCGACGGTCAGACTCAAAGTAATAACAGTGAAACTACGAACATACGTGACTGGTGCTTAAACCATTTGGCGATATCGTTAAGTCGGTAGATGTATGTGTAACATCCATACACTACCCGCCGGCTTTCAATATCTAACCCGCCAGCGTAGTTAGTTCCCCGTCGTGTCTTTGCCGAATAGACCTACACTTTATACACTGCATTAATATTAAGATTCTACGGTATCTGCATAATAAATTGTTTCGGCTAAGAACGTCGTAAGCAATTTACCTGATACCGAGATAGTTAAATTGTGCGGTATTAGTAGACTTTGATCACATGCTAGTTTATACTTAATTCCTTGTTTGCGATCTGAATTATTTTTTTAACAGTAATTTCTTGGTAATTATTTAATAATTTGCGCAAATTTTTGCTCAACACAATCAAACACAGAGATTTTAGCGAAATATATATTGTTAATGTAACGACATTTTTAAATTAACATTGATTAAACTTTCTTGAAATTTTAGAAATAAATGTGGAATGTAATAATGTTGTCTAATGATAAACTTAATTAAGGTATGGTTATTTTAGAATATTTTATTATAACACATTCAATTTATATATTTTTAATATGAATATAATGAAAAAATAATAATCATAAATTATGTGCCACGGGATATTCTTATAAAAATACGTAGCTTTTGTCGAGAAATAAACAATGTGTTTTTAATGAAGTTCTTGTCGTAAATGAAATTGGTTTAAAGTTATATTTGAAAGTTTGAAGAAAATGAAACACTTATGATTCCCGGAATTCGACAAAAAATGTACACAATTTCCGGGTACATAATGTGATAACTCGTGAAATTCTAATTCACAATTTTTCATTATATTTTGAATTTGAAGACCTTAGAATGACGTATGAAATACATTGGAAAATATATATCATACACGGAAGGAATTAACTGATTAAAAATTACTATGAATCTGGTTAAATCTGTGACGGTATTTTCGTGTGTGACTGTTTTCGTGATAATTGATAGATTTTGACAAAAATTTGCCAAATTTTGATGAATTTTTACTAAGTTGCATTGTAAATATTATGTGAAAGTAAATTTCACGCCTTGATAGTTTAAGTAACATAACAAGCCATTTAACGACAGTCGCGCGAATAGTCGCGAGGTTAAATTACGACGACTTATTAAGAAACAGCACAGGTACCGAGTTCGAAACTCGGAGAGGGATTTTTTTATAATGTTAAAATTATTTTACTAAGTCAAAAAATAAAATTTATTAAATGCATTTACCGTCACACGTTTACTCGGATGCATAGTAATTTTTAATGAGTTATTTTCTTCCGTGTATAGACAAATATTATTTGTCAAATTTTATACGAAAAACTAAAGTAGTCGTTATTTTTATTATAAATATTTGTATATCTATTTTTATTAATATTGTAACTAATAAGTGGGCAATGTTATTATGAATGTTTAAATTTATACAATTCGTTAATTATTGTATATTACAATTACCAATAAATTTGAATGTAACAATTATATAATTTGTAAGAACAAAAATTATTGCGATAATAACTATTATTATATATAACATTGTAACAATACAGTTATTGCATCATGAACTTAAAATACACAAAATTTATATTCTTTTTACAGCAGTAATATTTACAATTGCAGAATAAATCGAAATGAAATATTGCATTGTAAATCTGAATTAAAATTTAATAAAGCATATATGATTATAATTATATATGCTTTATTTATATGCTTTATTGTTAACATTGTACCTCAATGAATATGAATGAACATTTAATTTAGTATATTATTTACGTCTATTTATTTATGTGGATTTTTTTCGCAATAAAGTTAATTATTTTTCTAATAAAAAAGTGATTGTTTGAAACAAACAAAATATAGGACTAACACAAGTGCGATTTTCGTTTAATAAAATGATAGTAAAGTGTTTGTTTTGATATCTGATTGATAAGCAGAATCCAACGTCAAACATTGAAATGAACCACACGTTCGCATAATAAAATTGTAGATCAAAAGAAGTACATATGATAAGATCTTTAAAAGTTGCTAAGGTAGACACACTCTTTGTCTGCAGAAGTACCAAATCACAGTGTTCAACGTGTGTCACGAAAATCCAGGCCACTGCATAAGCTTTCGATATCTATGTCTTCTAAAGCGACAGTTTCAATAGTACCGTGCCACTGGCAAGTAATCGAGCCACCAAGTTAAAGTGCCATATAAATCCACGGTATCGTAAGAGACCTCTTTGAAATCTCGTCGAAAGTTTGAGAAAGAATTCTGCTAGAATATCATATGTATGTTGTACTTACATGAAATAAAAGAGAGTCTCATGTACATTTTCACGTGAAAATTCTATTCACCAATGACATAGATTTCATTCCAAAATATTACAATTTCATTTTCAGATATGTGATAAACTTGTTGCTTTTATATACATTCGAATATTTATTCAACGAATAGACATTTTACTTCATTATACTAATTTTTCGTTATACATATGTAATCTATTCAAATTTTGCCAACATGTATAAGAATTCAATGTGATTATAATGCTTTTATAAAAATATGTTGAATTTAGAAAACGTTATTCTAAATTACAATCCTTAACAGCAACTTGAAAGATTCTACAAATAAAATATCACATTTCTATCAATAAAATTGTTATTTTAGTAGAATGTCAATTTGTAAAGTTGCGTATGTTACGCAGCAAAAGTAATATTAGAAAGCTACCAAAGTAATTTTATGGTCGATTGGGTAAAGTGTTCGAGAAGATACGTGTATCTTTTTTTTATGAAAAATGAGAACCAAACAAAGTGTTCTTGTCTTCAAAGGGTGCATGTAACTGTTTGTCACGTATCTCTTGTAAAATTTGATTTTACATTTTTTAAAAAGCACCTTCTGAAATTGAATTTCTTACTATAGTTTTTTTCTTCATGCTACATATATACAGAAACATACACAAATATATTTTTTTTAATTTCCTGTTTACGTTTTATGACAAATGCACATTATTGTTCATAATGATATTATTGTTCCATAAAATTATTCAGCAAAAAAGCAGCGTAGACAGCATGTAATCAAAATGCTGACGAAAATTAAATCAGTAAAAGTAAAGAAAAACATAAATAAATAATAAAATACAAAAAAGTTGGTAATTGAAAGGAGCAAATACTTACGAGTGGTCTTTCAGCAATTTTTCAACTTTATTACCCGCTACTGACCAAATGAAGATAGATCCATTGGATGATCCTGCCGCTATGTATTGTCCATCTGGACTAAAGCAAGCTCGCGTGTAATCGTAGCCTACCTTAAATCCATCGGCACTGTAAAATAATAATGATACCATTAAATGTTTCGAACGACTTGAATAAAACAGCAAAACAAAACACATAATTGACTCAATTGCAGTGTGCAATTTGCCATCGCCAGTTCATTTTTTTTCTTTGAAATTATTACAAAGATTGCATATATTCAATTTATTTATTGCTTTTCAACAAAATGCAATTTAAGTGTTTGTATTTTACGCGTTCATGTAAAGTTTCGTGTAATGTTAGATTTATTGGATATTAACATTGGGTTAAAATCCAAAACGACCTATTATGTAGATTTTATTTTAACATTCGTTAAACATACAACAAAGATAAATCTTAAATTTAAATTTTCATTTAAACTTTGAAATATCCAAAGCAAAATTTAAAAAAAATTACATTTATACTTGAATTATATGGAATTTTTCTTATTGCATATTGTATAACTTTTTTTATTATTTTGCATTTTATTCTGGATTTTGAAACTATATAAAATGTTAGAAGATGAAGGCATTGCACTGAAACAAGAGTTATATGATTTGCCATCGGTATACACAGGAGGATCCATGTCAAATATAATGCTTGGCAATACTCATCACTTTCAAATAGCGTCTTACATTTTTCCTTATTAATTCAGCAAAATAAAATGCATTGATACATTTTGTGATAAATTATACAACTTTTATAACCTTGCGATATCTGAAACACGGCTGTGATTTTCCGAGCGAGAATGTACCCCTTGACACAAAGTACTATAACTCGACCATTGATGTTTATGATTGAAATACCGTATGTCAATTTACAAGCGGCAACGTGAAATTTATAACTGAACATTCCTTCTTGCATAAAGCGAACGAATAATACGGCCATACACATTGCAACGATTCAAGTACATACAAATCAAAATTTTATTTTTGGAATCTGCGAAAATGCTGCGCCAGTATATTATTTATGAATCACCTTATTTGACGGTTTGGCTTGCAATTTTTATTTATTATCCACTACGATATTTGGGTTTAATAAGCACAAGTGAGAAAAAAGGTCTTACTTTTGAGATTGGTAAATATTAAAGGCTTATGAACGGTTTTATGAGGAGGTGTAACTAATTATACGCGGAACTGGCACAACGCTAACATTTTTACAATGAAAGTCTGGCGCGTGTCCAAATCTGCCAATTGTCGAACGTCTCTTATACTAAGGAGAGACTACAATGTTTGAGAATATAGAAAAACAAAAAAAAAAAAAAAAAAAAAAAAAAAAAAAAA
>JABFPJ010003640.1:0-15619 GCA_022817425.1 Gryon sp. ZL-2020
CCTGCCTAGTGACGTAATATACTATTTTATAACTCATAACGCGAAAACAGCTACTTTCCAGACGCAAAACAGTCGCGAAAGTGACCGTTTTCCCGACTGTTTTACGTCCGGAAAGTAGCGTTTTCCCGTACTCGTTATAAAAAGTATCGTACGTTACTTGGCAGAAAAGTAGTCCTTTCCCTTACTCGTAAGTTGGCACTCGGCTTCGCCTCGTGCAACTTACTCAGTCCGGGAAAGGACCACTTTCCTGCCTAGTGACGTAATATACTATTAATTCTCATCTACTCGATGGACGCTATACAATGACAGAAAATAAACAACAAACTTTTAATTTTTTATTACTATTTTTTAATTTCAAAAACCGGGACTTATTTGTTTCTGAAAAGAGACACGGTAGTCCTGGCGGCACAAAAAAGTTTTTTTTTGTACTTGGCCAAAAACACTACCGTGTCTCTTGATTTGTTTTTTTAACTATATAATAAAATTTTGTGATGTTCCGATTAAATAATGACCAGACCCCAATTAAAAATTCCAACTAGTTATTTATAAAGCACTTGAGTTATGCTATTTAAATTGTAAGGGCCTCACAAGTGAAACATACAAGTCACTCATAAGAGATGTATTTTGAGGTACTTGTAAAGCGGAACTAGAATGATTAATTTTTCATTAAAAAATATTATTTTAATTCATTTTATAAGTTTTATTAATTTTTTCGTTTTGTTTCGCTAAAGTTTTACTATGCAAATACTTGTCAAGACGAAACTTGCAAAAAGCTTGTAAGGGACTCATGAGTAAATCTAGAATAATTTAAACTTGATTCTACCTTATTTAGTTTTGCTCAATTTCCACTATAAAAATACTCACTTCGCACAAATTCATAGAATGTGGTTTAATTCTAAATTAATTTTATTTAAAAGTTCTATGTATTTATAACTGTTTATACTTTTACATTTAATTACTTATTAGTAATTATACGAATTTATATTACTGTTTGATTTTATTTTTTCTTGTATAATAATTATAGAAAAATACATGACCGGAAATACGGAAATTTAATAATTTGTTTAAACATATTTCATTCAATATATAATTAAAAATACAACTAATTTCAATAATTAAATGCAGGACAAATGTTGTTCATATTTTCTCAATGGGTACTTACAAGGCATTCATAAATTATACTAGAGCATAATAATTAGTATATATTGTTTACTTCCCATTATGTATATTATTATAATATTATTTATACACTGGTGGCAAAATAACGCATCACTTTTTTCATCCCAAAAATTGCTAATTTTCAAAAAACTTTAACTTCCTTAAAAATCAACGAAAATTAACTTTTTTTTAAATTAAAGTTAAATTCTTCCTCTTTCGATATTTGAAACGCAATTTTTGTTACATGTGACATTTTTTTACGTTTTAGCTCTGTAAACATAACCCAAAAACATGTAAAAAATGCATCAACTTTAACTGCATTTTTCTGCAAAATTCGCCAAAAAAGCTATTGATTTCGCTTCAAAATCAAAAAATTTGGTTCATTCTGAACAAATTGGAGTTATATGCTGTCATGGAGAAAGGGTCATAGGCTTTTTGGCGAAGCCGGCGATTCAGCTAGTATGTTATAAATAAAGTTTACCTTACTGGTATATTAAATTTGTTGTTTTTATCAATTATTATTATATTGTGAGGATAAATTATACCCTACTGGTAAGGTAAAATTCGTTTCGTTTTGGAACTGATTTTACATCTAAAAGTTTCTTAAAATAAACCGGAAGAAACGTAATTTTCAATGTTTACTAATTATTATTGATGTTTACTCAGCAACGCGGTAAATTTAATGATATTTTCACAATAGTTTTTATTTATTTTTTGGCTCAGTGTAAAGTAATTAAGATACTAGTAAAATGAATTAAAATAACATTTTTTTAAATAAAAAATTAATCTAGTTCACAATATACTGCGTTACATTTCCTACGAGTGTCTTATATGTTTCACTTGTGAGGCCCTTACAATTTAAATAGCAGAACTCACAAGTACTTTATGAATAACTAGTTTGAATTTTTAATTGGGTAGTGAAACCCTAGCGAAACAAAACAAGGCAAATTTAAGATTTAACTATTCTAGATTTACTCATGAATCCCTTTCAAGTTTTTTGCTAGTTTTGCCTTGGCAAGTTAAACTCACAGTTACCTTAAAAGTGCCTTGTCAAAACTAGACAATGCCTAGTCAAATTTTTACTTGGGAAATTTAATATTTGGAAGACTGCAACCATTTTTGAAACATTTTTTTATTTAAAGAGTTACTTAAAAAATACTTGAGATATTCCAGTCTAGAATCAGAATTCTTTTTATTCATAAAAACAATACTTTCGAGAGTCTATAAAAATGCGCTATTAATATTGGGTAACACTATGTTATTTTCTATGTAGTGTAGTAAAATACTATTTGAAATGCACAAAAACCTGTATATGAACATGTATAATAGGAGAACTTTGACAATCTTTCCAATGTTTTTAGGCAAATAAAGTAAACCTGTTACTTCATTCACAACTTCTGCGTGCATTATAAATAAACTATGTTCATTAAAGTTTAAATTCGAAACCAAATTGCGGCAAAACTGTAATGAAATACCGCTAACACTTAATCGCATTACACCTTACACAATCGGCACGCTTTTCAATTGACTCACATATGAAACCCTTCATAAGCGTGTTGCATTGAAGAAAAAAAATGCCTAACGTAGAAGGGTGTCACATTACTGATAGAAAAAAAAGTACGAAGGGGATTCACGCTGCATCAGAATTTGACGTAACGTGTCATCGCTCTTACTCTTAGAGCATTTTGCGTGCGAGTGCACTCGCGACTGATATAATCTATGTTTGATCAGATTAAATGTTATACACAGGATGCCGTGGTCCAGACTCCGCGATACGGATCCGGATGAAAGAGGCTTAAATTCAGAGCGCCGTAAAATAACATTGTCCCGTGGTTTGCAAGAGAAGGTGGAGAAACGAGAAACAACCTCCTTCTTTATTTTTGCAACGCGTTCAACGTACTTAACTTAAGTACCGCCTTCAGCAGCACAACTTGTTTCGCACAATGTAACAGTGTGGATACTTACAGCCAACGCGCGCGTTTCGTTCGAAAACTCTCGCTCACTCACTTGTTCTCTTCCTCTCGTGTTTTTTCTATCTTTTTCTCACGCTATATTGCTCTTTCTCACTCTTCAGAGATTATGGCCGTGAACAATATTAAACGACGAGTAAAAAGACGACTTTCAACGGCGGATTACTACGGTGCACCGCGTTGTTCCGTGAAATTGATAAAGCGATATTTTTACGTCCTGCAGATTAGATACCCTCTCCAATTTTTTCACTTCCCAAGATCTCTCTCATTTTTGTTCGATATAATGGAAACTGTTACGAATTTTGAGTATCAGAACTTTCTTTTAAAATCTATCAATTGTAAATTGAATGCTTGTGATGAATTTGTTTTTCATTGTGTTTTTGATAGGTTTTTGTAGATTTCATATTTAAATAAGCAATTTGTATAAGTTTTCGTTTTCATATTACAATTTTTTATAATATATACAATAATTATTTAATAACTACGTTATATTATATCAAGATAGTTTCAAAGTTATAATTCAATTAATTGACAAGACTGTATCAGATAAAATATCATAAAGTAGAAGGTGTTTATTGAATCAAATGGACTACGATCAAGCTGTACGTCTCCGTTGACTTGGTCACTCGGCTCCTGTCGCGGCGCATAAATGTCTTCTTGCCGTATTTTAAGCACCCCTCAACAGACGCTGACCCCGGGCACTTTTTACGTCAGCAAACCACGTCTACCACCTCGATATCATTTTGCCGAAAATCTACTTTCTATATACATTTTCACAGCATTCCCATTTCTATTTAATAATAAAAATTGTCGCTTTATCTCTCTTGCTTTTCGTCTTATACTGCTGATTTACTCTTTTGGGTAACAATTTTTTCTTTCTATAAATATACACTGACCATACGATATTTGACTTCAAATTCTTATAAAGTGCGGTTTTGTTGATCATGTAACCATCTTTCAACTGCAATGGAATTGTCCATATTTAAAAAAAGATATACATAATATATAAACAAAATTACTAGATTTGTTATTCAAATACACTATTATGTATTAATCACGGTGAATTTGTCGCGATAAACTGCGATATCTTGGAAACGCATCAGAATTGCTTATTGCGAAGACAGTGAGCAGCGCTTTATCAAACTCAATTTTATGTTCCATCTGAGACAACGTGTATCCCTAAGGGCGTCCACTTTTCCTGTCAATAAGGCAATTCGCTGACCCAAATTGGGCTATTGCCTTGAAAGAATAGCTTCTAAGAACAGGACATCGTCGCATGAAAAATATTGTGCTTCAACACTTCTTTTCTTTTTTTTTATAAGAAAAAATAGAATGAAGCACAAACGTATTAGAGTGGACTGTCTTTCTGCCGCAAGTTGAACGGAAAATTCAGGTCGATGACGCGTAGAAACTTAACTTAGTGCGACTTTGCTGCCAGTGAACATTAATTTCTATACTAAACGTAACATGACTAAATCGAAGATTTTTGTTTCTTTTATCATTATTGTTATCATTATTGAGATAGATATGAGAAAGCATTAAATCTAACTAAGACATTGAAATCATATTGAATATATTTTTGAATATGATTAAAATTTAAGAGTATTGAAACTTCGGATGATGGTTATCATATAAATTCGTGCAATTTATTTCATTTAATTTTATAGTAACTTCTGTAAAGAAGAAACGTAAGTAGCAATAGGGATACTCGCTAGGTCAGATTCTTATCTGACCGTAAAATAAATCCTATCGTTGCGGTCGGAGGCTAAAAAATATTTTATGAGCTGCTTATACGTTCCAGCGGTCACCCCAAAAGTGAATCCAATTTTCTCGATAGCATCTTTAGGAGGGATCAGGTGTCAGAAAGCGGAAGACCAAGTCCGGCCTGTGATTTTCACACAACGATAAAGAGTAACGATATACTTTTTATGCATCATTTGCAAAAAATAAATTGTTCTTATTGATAGATGAATGGAAGTAAAGTGGACTGAAAGTGAAACATTTCTTTACGTGTTTATCATTAACATTTGTTCAAAAATGAAAACAATTATTCTTCTTTCATTATATTAAGAAATAGAATAATCGAAGAATATGATTGATCTAAAATGAGAAATATTACGACATTACAGATAACATTCTTTATTGTACAAAGAAATTAACCCTTGCTTTTTGTGCATTACTATCTGCTAAATTTCTGAAAGATAAAGGGGTTGTATTTCCGACTATCTTAAAGGCGTAATGGGTGTAGAAAAAGGGGAACTGTTTATACAGAAACGTAATGGAGCACCTCACGAGCGGCACGTCCACAATTTATGACTTCTTTTATTAGGAAAAATAGCTTTTGAAAACAATAGAAAATGTTCTTAATTTTCTTATATATTTAACAAAGAAGAAATAGTATCACACGTTGAAGTGTACTGAATAATTACATATATAGATTATATATATATGAACTATGTTAGAAATAAAATAAAATATATTGTTATTTCACCGTAAAATATTTTGTCCCATTTTTTTCAGTACAAATAATTTTGAATTAAGACCGACTTAATTAAGATCATTTTACACTTAATACAAGTTTATTTATACTGAAATTAAAAAAATGGAACAAATATTATTTACAGATAACCTCTAACAAATATTTATATTAATTTATTATTAATAATTAAGTATTTTTTTATATTATAACAAACTGCATTTCTATTTCAAATCAATTATTCTCGGATTAATCCGTTAGTTTAAGTTTTAAGATATTGCCTGCTTAGTAGACTTAGAATAAACATTATGCCAAAATCCTTGACATGATATCAACATTCGTAGAGGCAGCTGCGTTGTTTCGTGCTGCATACGTATCCTTCGTGCACGAGAACGTACCACCTTGTGACTCTCAGCTGCATGAGACTACTCCGTAGTGTAACGTATCAATATTCATCAACGTCCTATGTTCGGCTGGCTCAAATTCGTAGGATTAGCTGGAAACTTCGCGCCGCGCCCTCCGTGTCTCGATACGTATGAATCCTTCCCCAGACTCATCGTTCCCCGATTCCCCCGCCCCAAACCCTTCTCTATTTCTCATACCACATCCGCCCACAGGATCCTAATCCGGGCCGGTGTGACGTCATATTGCATAACAATTAATCAACGGGCGATAACAGCTAGCGCGAAACCACTAGTCTACGGAGTGAGAAACCCTGATAATCATTTCACCGGGCAGCTTAAAGTGCCACTAGTTAACTCTAAGCCGATTTAAAAGCGATTTCATATCCGAAATGTTATACCTACTGCTACATTTTCGCGTCCGCCTCAAAAGTTCGTATTCTTTTTGTTACCGTAAATTTACTAATAGTTTTTCATGTTTTTTACTTTAATTCATTTTATTTAATTAGAGCTGAAAGTTTTATAAAATGTTTCGATGAAGTGTCTAATAAGAATGTAAAAAAAGGGAAAATGTGATTAATATAACCAGAAAAATATATTACTTTAAATATTATTTTTTAATTGAAATTTATTCTAATGAATAATATTAATAAAAAGTTTTTCATTTGTTATAATAAAAAGGTATTTTCCAACAATTATTCTAGATATTACAGTTTTTGGTGAATGTATTATAAATATCGTCTTAAATAAAAACTATTTAAAGTCAACTTGATAATCATATGATAATATGAATTTATTTCTGAATATACGATTTAAATGAAGATGCGTAAATTTTTGAAGTTACGAACGTACTAAATTATAGCTCGTTGATGTTACGCTACGAATATGATTCAGTAGTTGGACTCTTGCATGATAGATTGCCGATAATGCATCACAATTGCCAAATAAAGTTAATCGTTGGAAATTAATGAGACTGGATTTAAATATTCAATGCATTTTTCTTGAAATTGCGCAAAAGCGTGCATTGTATTTAGTTTTTCAAAAGAAGTTATTTTTGCCTTTGTAAGATTATTGGAATTATTAGCTAAAAATAAGTCAGCTTTAAAATACAAATAATAGTTAAACAATTAAAATCATATAATTATTAATCGCATAATACATTTACCTAAAGTATTAGATAAATTTATGTCAAAAAATGTTAGGCTTCCCTAGTAGAAATTGAAAAAATACTTGCCTAGTTAAAAAAGGGGGCCCTGGATTGGTAAAGTCCGGGTTCCAATGTTGCATAATTCGTTGCAGGGTGGGTAGGTAGGGCCAATATAGGGCCTAACAAGGCTCATATTCAGGCCTAATAAGGGTATGAAATGCCTACCCTCACATTCTCTATATAGGGTTTTATGAGCAAGCCATATTAGTCTCATATATATACTGTAGTAGACTTAAGTTGATGTTTAAACAAAACATTTTATTAGAAGTCTTTGTAGCTCAGTGTGTAAGATGTTTAACATTCAGGTCTTGGGTTCCATTCTCTATAATACATTTTGGAACAAAAATTTTACATAAATGTTGACTAAGCCCAGGTGTGCCTACTGAGACTTAATTACGCCAACATAAGATTTCATCAAATATCGCATAACAGAGAGGCCTCGTTAGGCCCATATTAGGAATATCTAACTAGGTAATTCATAGGGTAGCGTTTCAAACCATTGTGGATCCCCCAAAAATGCCACATAGGGCCAATGTTGGTCCAATCTTGGAACAGGGTTTGCCTAAGGAGGCCCCACGTTCAGTCAAGGTCAAAATTCTACTAGGGTTATTTATTTATTATACGTTATGTTAACTAAGCATTTTCTTAATTTCTCCTTACAGTTTCATTTAATGATTTGTTTTGGGTATTTTGGGATATATTCATTTTGAAAACATTTACTTCGAATCAAAACACAAACTCTTAAATCAAACAAAATAAAGTCTTAATAATTTCCAGAATGTTAAGTAGAATAAAAAAATATTTTCTTTCGACTTTTCAAAATTCATTTGATCATTAATTTTACTAAAATACATTATTCGTTCATAATTTTTAGAACTTTCTGCACTGTTTAAAAATTATAAAAGTTATCGTATAAAGAAATTGAATATTTGAACATTTTATTAAAGTAGAAATAATTATATATGACATAGTAATCAAAGTAATATACGATGGCAGTCGACACATGCTAATACATATTGCGAGTCAAACAACTGTTTAACCAGCCCTAAGTTAAGTGCATCTATTCTATACTTTGATCCCCGTATCTGAAAGCACCCTTGAAACTATAGTGGTTATGTGCAGTCGTGGTTGTTTCGAACAAAAACGTGATATTAAATACCATACGACAGATTGTATTCACCAGTCTTTGCTCAAATCATATATGTAAACAGGGAAAACTATAGAATTTCTGTGTGTTTTTTGTCCTTATTGGTTCCAAAACATTTTGCACAAGGTATATCATCAAGTTTTGATAGTATATCTACAAGATGTTCGCTTCGGTACTCATATATATAGATCACACAATCTCTTGCTTATGTAATTGCTTGTGATTAAGCACACCAACCGAAACAGGTGTTTCATCAAAATATGTTTCGTATCTTATAGTTCTAGCAGAGCTGAATATTTTATTTGTGTTACGTAAAATGTCTATTTAAACTATCATACATATCTATCACAGAACAAGTAAAATGATAAAATAGTTCATTGAATCCCTGAAAAAATGTTTTAAATATTTGATAAACATGCTTGTTATTTCAAAATGTAGTTAACATGATAAAATTAACTTCATTTTTACATTTATAAGAATTATTTAAGTACAATTAAAATCTATTTCTGTGGGATTGCAAATTTGAGATTGATATGATTTTCTTTTACTATATCTTTACGAGTGAGATACCATGAAAATCATTTCTATAATATGACCATAGCAAGTAGTCTATTTTCGTAGTTTGCTGATTGAAGACAGATGCACCAAAAGGGAGAGATGCACCACTCTATACGGATGAGGGTACCACTGTTCAATGTGACCCCCAAAGCACAATAACGCACTAGCTCAGCTACTCTCGATCTCGTCTTTTTACCCAGTGGGGGACATCGCACCCCCTCGAGAGTCGAAAATCATCGCGTATGACAAAGCTCTATGTTCGATGTTACCGCAAATATGTTATAAATATTCGATTGTGTTAAGGACCATTTTATCATTGTCGTTAGTTAATTTCAATTTATTTATATATTATATATTATAATTATAATTCTTGTATTCCATTAAAACTTTTTAAACACTTTTATCTTCTATACTATATAATATATCTCCAATAATATCAATTACATGATATTAATATTAATGATAGAACAATTATTTAAATATTATATTACATACTTGGCTGGACAGTGAAATAATCTTCTAATGAAACATTAAACATTAAATATAGATTAATTAATTTAATACACGTTTAATCAGTTCTGATTATATTTATATAAATAAAATATGATATAAATAAAATATAGTTATCGATAAAAAAATAAGAATTAGATAAATCGTTTGATAAATATGTCTTTATATCGAGCACTTTTTTCTTAATACTGTCGCAATATTAAAGATATAAAAGACGAAGAAATGAAGGGACAGAAAGTATAGGGGCTATAAACACTTTGGCCAAGCAAAATCCCGCTTGAGATTCAGCCCCTTTGCTTTTTTGTTAACCTGCGGGACTAAACGAGTTACGTATTATAGGGCCGCGGGGGTTCCGGGGAAGAAGTGGAATGCCCCCGCTTTTTTCTCTCCTTCTCTCTCTTTCTCTTTGATACCAGGTTGTATTTCTGGCGAAGCCATCTGGCACACTATTATACCAGCATTTTAATTTAATTAACTTCGCGTATCGTGCGAATTCGATCGATATTATCGGCTGTTCCTCGGGATTAAGCATGTAGAGGGACCGCGGAGCAAATACGAATCTGCCGTTTAATTAGGATTTTGGGTGCTCGTGCGAGCAACAGATTTCACGGCAATGTTCCAATGCACTTGCGCAATACATTTTTCATAAACGAACGACTTTTTAACTATAGTTTAACGCAGTATTTTTGTGCACATTTGTGTGATAATTCACAATTTATTAAAATTATCGATAGAATGTAAAAACTATTTAATACCAATAATATCAGATATAGATATACAAACATTGTTTCTCGTATTTTAATAAAATGTGTTCTTAAATACATGTGAATAAAAACGTTGTACAGAAACTTTTAGTCAAACAATTGCACTTGTTAAAAGGAGCGATCGTAAAAAGCTATTTATAAACTACAATTGTATAAGATTATTTACTCTGTCAGATGGGGGTGGGGTGCAAAATGAACCACAGTTTAGCATTACGAAGGCCCGAGACACATCGTTAGCAACGTTGTCGTAACATATGCGTCAGGCAGTCTCCATATGGAGCAACGCTGCTGAAACCAGAACCCCACCCAAATGTGTATGGTCCTTCAATAGATTCAACTTCGATATCGATTCTTAATCAGCTCCTTTCTTCATAAATTGTGCTTTTGCCAAACGGCGTAATTACCATTCAATTTATCTGTAATCATTCGGACATAAAAATAATCGATAGACTTCTACTTATCAGTTTATAAAGGATAATATCAACATAAAAAATATCGGTTATTAAATTAATATTATAAATGACATAATTAACGTAACTAAGTTGAGTCTCGTTATAATTTTTGGTAAAACTATTCGTAAAGCAACAATTCATTAAATAAGAAAGAAAGTAACAAAAATTATAGTATATAAATATGTTTATAGCAATACCAGGGGAGACATGATATTTTTTCTTTCTTGAAGAAAGTACTGAATCATGAAGTTAATTTGTTTAAATCTTCAAATTAATTTAACAGATATATCGTATTGTTTTTTTTATTTTACGTACATTACTATGTTCGATTACATCAATATAAATTTTATATTTATTTCCTATTTATATTAGAATTAATTTTCATTTGAAATAAAGTTAAATATTACAAGTGTTGAAAATGTAACCAGTAATAAATGTATACTGCTAATATACTCGGTGCACGTGTTTCTCATGCTTTTGATTATAACACGTTGCGGTCAATGGCAAATTTAAATGCGACCATATGATGCGGAGGGTTTAAATCGAGGTACTAGTACTGTATAACTAGAACCTACGCAGCACGAAAAAGCTGACGGCCTCCCCCCGCGTTGACGTGACACGGCAAGTGCATGTATGGCGTCTGACACCGCGCGCCATACACGTACAGAAACGTAAACCCCCATAGAGAATCTACGGGCTGTGGAGCAGGTTGACTAGCTTTGTCCGTGGTCGATGATGACTATAGGGTCGGTCTCGGCACAGATGGGCCGCTAATCTCATTGAAAACTCATGAGCACTCTTGGGTGTAGGAAAAAGAGGTGGAAGGTAACCAGGGGAGAAATACATACAGAACCCTAAGCTTGATTCTTTCTCGAGTTCGTCGTCTATTCTGTAGGGGCTGAACGCCGTGCCAACTACCATATGTCCTATGTACATCCAACGAATGTGTACACATACGTAAAGGACAATTGCGAATTCACTAGTTTCGGCTTTACTTGTAATTTAGCCTAAGTGCTCGTCATGTCTGCTTCAAATTAGTGCAACCTGATGTCAATTCTTAGGATGTTCATTGTCTTTTTATAAATTAAAGGTATCACGAACGGAAAATTAATCTTCGAAATCATCGAATAATGTTAAACAACAAATAATAAACGTTTTGAAAGTTCACTAAACTTCAGACTGATGTCCAAAATAGTTTGTTTCAGTGTCTGCCTGATCTGTTTCCAATTAGCACTACAAGATACAATTTTTAAATTATTATAATTTTATATAAAGAATATTAAACTGCTTATTGTTACTAAATCAATGCTAGAAAACTACACTTTCTTAAAAGTCGAATGAATTGCACTCTTAAAAAAAACCATTTGAACCAAGAAAAAAATCTTAAGGTTAGCGTAAAAGTGTTTTGATGTGTTTATAAGAAAGTTAAATCTATTGTCGAGAATTTGAAATTTATACTCAAAATTTTGACGCAAGATTCTCAGTTTTTAATCAAAACTAATAAAACGGATTCTTAGTGTGTTCGGTTGACAGGATAGGTTGAACCTATATAAAAATCTCTGTCAACTCATGTTCTACCTAATTATTGGATAATCTTTTATATCACTGACAGTTTATATTTAACAAATGAAAACTGAACGAACAAAAAAAGTCTTAACAAAATATCATCTAAGGGCTGCGTTATAAAAACGCAACAGTTCTCATTATACGCAGTATTAAAAAACCGCCCCAAAATATGCTACAAAACTGCACTATAGAATGCTCCATAAAAACATAGAAAAACTAACAAAACTAAACCACGAATAATAATAACACTTTATTGTAATTTTTATCACAATTCAATAAAAAACAACTAATAACGAAACAATTACAAATTAATTGGTAAACTAGTTTTACATGATTTTTGCAAAAATTCTATTCGCGAAATTTGTTTATTTGTATAATCTGTTCGTTATTTGTAAATATATAATTTTCTTTTATCGTAATATTTTTATTTGTTTTTCGTCTTTTCATTGTGCTTTATAATTTTATCAAAAGACACGGTATTGTTTCTTGCCAAGTACAAAAAAAAACATGTTTTTGTGCTGCCAGGACTACCGTGTCTCTTTTCAAAAACAAACAAGTCCCGGTTTTTGACATGAAAAAACAGTAATAAATAATTGAAAATTTGTTGTTCATTTTGTGTCATTGTATAGCTTTTATCGTTTTCTTCTACTTCTTCTTCTTTTTATTTTTCTCCAGCCTAAGCTCTAATCAATGTAACATAATAATGATTTAGACATCATAACAGCTTATCCATGAGCTTCTTATGGCATAGTTATGGCCAAGAACATACAGCTTGTAAAAACGACAGCACAAAGAACAATTTGATCCAATCACCTTCAGATGTATTTTCTTGGTAGAGTTTTGCCAAACCTAATTCATAACACTTATATTAGTATTAATTGAAATTGCACAATCTATAACTGTGCACATTATTTGCAAATTATTGCAAATAATAGTATCGCCGCCTTTGTTTGTCGTCGTTCGTACAATGTCCATTTTGGTCAATGGTTTAAGCGATACTAATTTTAAATATTCCAATTAAAAGTAAAATATTAGTTGAAAAAATATTAGTTGTCATAACAAGTTTTTGGTGCGATTTTATAGCATATTTTGGTGCAGTTTTGTAGCACTTATTTATTGCGTTTTTATATTGTAATTGGGGTACTTGGTGCGGTTTTGTCATCCACCGCATCTAAGTTAACCAAAACTTGAGTTCGATTTCATATAATCGGTTCAAATCTACGAATCTCACTTTGTTCTCTGAACATAGGTTGACAGTAATTATTCGTTAGATCCAACCTATTCTGTCAACCGAACATACTATTTGAAATAATAGCTGTTTCAAGATAATGAAATTGTTTTTTTGTTTATTTTAAATAACTAAACTAACCTTACGTTAAATATCAGAGAGATATAATAATAAAGAGACAGGGTAGTGTCTCTGGCCAAGTATAAAAAAACGATCGTTTTTGTGCGGTTAGCACAATCGTGTCTCTTTTTATCTATTATGATAATTATTTATTCAACATAATCATAAATGTATTATATTGATGACAAATAGATTAAAAAATTTAATTTGTGAACAGATAAATGTATACATTTATTATTTTGGAAACCTAAATTAAAAATTTAATTTACAAAAGGAAACGTATATTTATTGTTATTTTTCACATTTGACTAAATTAGATTTGCAATTATTAATCATAAAATTAAATATTAAATAAAATTAATCATATTAACTATAATTACTGATTTGTTATGAACTGCAAAAAGCACGTACAGAAAACGGTTACAAAATGGAAAACAACACAATTCATACACGCAAAATTAAATTACATTAAAAATTACTATACTGTACATTAACGCTGACATAAAAATAGTTTGCTTACATTTTTATGAGCACTGTTTACTTTCAAATTAATAGAATTATAGAAAAATTTGTCATACAGTATATTGCTATTCTGTATCACAAATTTTTCTATAATTCTAGTATTTTGAAAGTAAACAGATTTGTAATAATGTAAACAAAATGTTTCTATGACAGCGCTGCTGTACAGTATAATAATTTTGAATGTAATTTAATTTTGCTTGTATTTTTCGTTGTTTTTGGAATGCATGAAAATGACATTTGTTGGTTAGAATCGAGCATCCGAGTTTTGCATGTGCCATTGTCGTACTTCATGATTTATTTTATTAAATTATTTTATTCGTTTAATTACACTAATCGTAAAATTCATACACCAACCCAAGTAGAAATTTGCGACTTATGTACGACTTGCTAGTCGATTCAACGTTGTGAAGACGTTGTTTGTATACGATGGATATCCAACATTGTACCAACATTAAAAAGAACATAATATACAATACTGTTTTAACATCGGTTTTAATCGTCGAATAACTGCATTAATTTAACGTCGTAGCAATGTTAATTGATGTATAGAAATTAATCAGTTATACAAATATCGTGCAACAGTATTGTGACAATGTTGTTACTACCTTTGGTATTGATGTTGTATAATTACCCATATGGAAAATGCCAACATTATAACAATTTCACAATCAAACCAATGTTGAAACAATGTCGGCTGCCGACATTAGCTTATCAACGTTGGACCAACGTTGTATTCACTGTTACGCCAGCGTTAAAATAGGCTTGTTAGCCAATGTTAATAGCCAGTTTTTGTCCGACGTTGGACCGACGTTTTAGCCCAGTATTAACTGACTAAATTTTTCATAATTAAATTACTGGCTTACCAGCGTTGAACTATCGTTGTATTCACCGTTATGCCAGCGTTAATGCAGGATTGTTTGCCAACGTTAATAGCCAGTTTTTGTCCGACGTTGGACTGATGTTATAGCCCAATATTAACTGACTAAATTTTACATATTTAAATTTTTCCAACACGCGCATGAAAAGTGGCCTATTTCTCAACTGTTTTCGGTGGGAAAAGTAACCTATTTCCTCCATGTGTAGGAAAAGCATTCACTTGTGGGAAAAGTAGTTGCTTTTCCCACTCGTGAATACTTTTCCCACTCATGGCGAAAAGAGGTTAACTTTTCCCACTGAAAACACGTTGAAAAAACAGGCCACTTTTCATGCCCTTGTTGGAAAAAGTATCGTGTACGACTTGTTGTACAATATACTATACTGGCTTACCAGCGTTAGACCAAGGTTGTATTCACCGTTACGCGAATTTTGATACAAGATTGATAGCCAACGTTAATAGCCAGTTTTTAACCAACATTGGACCAACATTGTTGCCTAATATAAACTGACCAGATTTTTCAAATTAAATTACTATAACAACAATTTCAAATTCGAACCAAGACTGTAACAATGTTGGCAAACGACATTGGCATAACAACGTTGGATTAATGTTGTATTGATTGCTTTGCCAACGTTGATGCAAGAATGTCTGCCAACATTTATA
>JABFPJ010003641.1:0-15613 GCA_022817425.1 Gryon sp. ZL-2020
TCAACTGATATGATCAGTAAATATTACTAATATTTTCAGTTGAATCAACTGAGGTTACTGTTGTTTATACCAGTCAACTGAATGAATAGTTAAAATTACTAAATAGTACGATTTTTTTCTTTCAGTGCGATATATACCTTCAGGGACGAAAATGTAAAATATTTTTTTATATATTATATATAATTTGTATATCTTTTTATATTTCAATCTACATAAAATATATATTTTTACTTTTATATAAAAAAAATATATAAAACAATATAAAAATTATATATAAAATATAAAAAATATATACAATTTAGTAACGGTATATCAAGTATATATCCAAAAATACAAAATTATTGATTTGTATGTAAAATGTGAATGTATTAGCTCAATTAAACTTGAATAAGTATGTTAATTTGAATACAAACTTTGTCCTTAATATATTTGAGAAAATGCAAGAAAAAAGACATAAATTAGCGGCATTATAATTGGAGTATTTTTGCGTGTGACTTTTGTAAAATATTCAATTGTTTTGCTGATTTAAATCATGCACATCTGGATGGGGTATAGCTGCTAGCATTATTGTCGAGCTAAAACTATGGACTCGTAAATAAAACTTGTTGCTGTTCCGATAGTAATGAATTCGAGCAATTAATAAAAGGGTCTCGTGTATGTCACTGGTCTGTATTAACGTGTCTTTCTGTTTTATATAGATCAAATCGTGAAGGAGGGCGAAATGCCAAATCCATGCAACACAGACAATGAATCCGAGGCGCCTTTCGGCGCTCACGTATGCAACGCCAGTATTTCAATCTGCGTTGATCGCTGGGAGGGACCAAACAACGGCATCACCAGCTTCGACAACATCGGTTTCGCCATGCTCACTGTCTTCCAGTGCATTACTATGGAGGGCTGGACTGCCATATTGTACTGGGTAATGCTCGAAATATGTTCATCAGTGTTAATTTTTCTTCGGCCCTAATGTATTTTTTCGGATTCTTATCCACTGCTATCCCTGGCAACAACTTTATTTCCTGTTTTCAAATAACTTCTGCAATCATTCTTCTTTTAAATTCAAATACATTTTAACAATTTTGTTATATAATTTCTTTTATGTTTGTATATTTTGTGCACTTTTGTATTTTTTTTTATGAATTATACATTTTGTATTTAAAATATAATTTTATATCATTTTGAAATTAATTTGTATTATGTATTTGGTGATTTAACATTTATAATTTGAATGCCAGAATTATTTGGAAACATTAAATAATTTGTGTCAGATGCCATATATGTCTATATGCATAAGCAATACATACAGGTTTACACGTAGACATTTGTTTAAGTAAATTATTACACTGAACTGTTAGTAGAAGAAGGAAATTGAAATTAGGCAAATTATAAATAGGTTTGGTAAAAATTGTATTCAATTTTTACCAATTCAATTTTTTAAAAATTGTATTCAATTTTTACCATACTTTAAGTATTCTTTTGCTAAATTTAAATTTTATTCTTCTGCTACTCAACTAATTAAATATTATTATCTCAAAAATTACTATACTAGTTATAGTTAAGTGACGAAAAAATGTATTTTTTGTTATTTTTACAATATCAGTTGAGAACAAACTACTAAAATTATTCAAATTATTACCGTACTGTATAGCAATAATTTAAATAATTCTGATATTTTATCTGTTATTAATATTGCGAAAATTACAAACGGAATATTTTATCCTTACTTTACCATTTAGTATAGTAATTTTTAAGAAAGTAATATTCTTAGTGAACATTAATAATTTTAACTTAGTAACAAATTTCTACGTGTATGTTTTGCGTACGCGAGACAACATTTTTTCACATACACTTTTATTTATTTTCATGTTTAAACACATTCTTTTACGTTTTGATGATTTATTCATTTATATCAGAAAACATTTTAATTTTGAAACAAAGTACACTGAAACACACATTTTATCCTTAACCACTTTGGCGTATATTGCGCCAAAATCCATCAGAATGACCATTATACTGTAAAACAACGAAATTGTATTTCAAAAGTACTAGATTAAGTAGTATAGACAAGTTTGAGATTAATTAAACTTGAACATTGTGATTAAAGCAAACAATTCGCTTCAAATAAATGATATTTATACAAAATCATGTAATTGAGGGCAAACTTTTACCGTATACGGTCATTCTATGTCTGTGTGCTTTGATGTTGTTTTTCTTTTATACTTATCTTGCTTTGTGTGGGTTTACGTTTGTCAAATATACAATTCTTTTGCTTATCAATCCTTTCTACGCTTCTCTTCTTGTATTTCATCATTCTATAAATTAATAACTTAACTTAATTATCTCGTAATTTAAAGAATACAATTGAATAATTTAAGTAATTTTGAATAGATTTTATGTAGACTTTTATAAATAGATTCATAGTATAGAAGAATAAGATTCGGCTGGGTAATCTTTTTTTTTATGGAACATTAATAGTTTCACTCACATTTACAGTAAGGAAAATACAAAAATACAAAAAAATAATGAAAAACTCAAAATGTATTAATTTTATAAATATAACATTAATTCTTCCTAATTAATGTTATAATCATTTAATTTAGTCATTAATTAATCTTATGATTAATTTAATCATGTAATTTTTTATAATCATTTAATATAAAAAGGTGTCGCGGAAACCTTAATTGATACTAAATAAAAATAATTAACTTAATAAGATAAGGTTTAATACAAATCATCAAAATTATAGTAATTTCAAATAATTTGTTTTAAATAAAATATACATTTATTATATATGTTATGTTATAATATTGCATATTAAAAAAGCAAAATTCGCGTAGTAAATAAAAAATGAATATAAAGTTATTACCATAATTGCGCTATAGAAACTAATAGCACATGTGTAAAGTAATTCAATTATTAACCCGTTAAACACATTCTAACGACCGATCTGGTATTTTTATAATTACTGCAAAGTGAGTGAAAAGGTTAACTGTTACAATAGTGTAGGTGTATTTAGATTATTTTATTACTTATGTAGTTCAGATTTATTTTATTATAGCAAAAACATTTTTTTATTCCGTTTATTTTACAAAAATAACAATGCAAATCGTACGCAAACACAGGAAATATTTTTGTTGAAAAATACTTTTGAAACTGAATATTCATAAATTTGAGGAATATTAGAATAAAACAACATTCAAATTAAAATAATTTATGTAGACAATGCTAGTTTAACGGTCGTAAACAAAAGAATTTATCAATGTCTACGAAAATAAAGTTTATATAATTTCATAAAATAAAGTTTCGTACAATTCTGATTACCAAGTATTTTCACTAAAATCACCTTTTTAATTATAAAAAAATAATTTATAATCAATATATTTCTTATATTAATTAAAAAAATAATTATTGTTACTGCATAATAAATTAATACTGATCTTCTCATGTCTAATTAAATGATATATTTATATAAAAATGTTTTTAATTAAATTTCCAAAGGTGCAATTTTATTAAAGTTTTTAATTGAATTTAGATTCCGAATTTTTAACAAATTAGTATTTTTATTTAGATTTAGATAATTTTATTTAGATAATTTATAGTTCTAGTGTTTACTCCAGCCTTATCTTGTATCTTTCTCAAAGTTTTATAATACTAGATCTTAGATAGATCTAATAGAAAAATTGATAATTACTATGATTCTTACTACTACAGATAATAAATACTCAAATGCAATATTTACAATTTAAAAAAAAAACACTCTCTTTTATAAAAAAATAATTTGTTACCTTGAAAAACAAAGCAATTCAAAGTTCAAAATTGGAACTAAAATGACGTAAATCTGTCGCTTAATATTATCATTACTGTCCTTGTACATATTGTCGGTTCGCAAGCGAGTCTATAAATGTTCAGTCTGCCGCTGTACGACAAACGAAAACTCCTGAGTGTTTTAAATGTTATTTACGTGTTTGTGAGAACCACTTTTTCTCTTTCCCATATGTGTTTCTTTTTCTGTTTTCAAATTTGTCAAATTTGTTGCTCACCAACGCTTTCAAAAACTCCCCCAAAAAATTGACCATCACTCGTGTGTTGTAACTTCGGTGTCTTTTCTTTTACATTTTTGTTCCTTCTTTTCTTGTCTCACCTACGCCTCAATCCAAAAAAAAAGAAAACTTTTTTCACCCGTCTCGATGTTGATTAACGTTAAATGTCTTACGTTTGGCATCTTGCATTTCGATCGCAATGACCTAACACACACTCGCATGATGCAATAGTCAGGTCATCATCGAATCGCGAGGGAAATTAATTTAGTAACGAATGCTAACACTGACGTATATATTCACCATGCTCAGTATAACACTGTCAGTTTCAGCGCTCTCTGTCTATCTATCTTATATATATATATATTTACTTATATATACATATTATACATGCCATATATATATGTATATATTCAAATGCTAAAACTCATCGTCAAACTCTCGAACCGTACGGCGCACGGCGAATTATCATTGCTCGTCTGTAAATTTGTAACTCAAATAGGTCGTCGAACGTGCGGCTCGAGATTTTCGGCTGTACTCATGTTCGCTCGGTGATGTATGCGAAGAGCTTGAAGCTATCATATACAAATGCACTGTTTAACCGGCGTTATTTCGTACTGTCAATCACAATTTTGCATTTCTATTCAATTAAGTCAATCCGCGAGATTTTAACCAGATGTATTTTTATTACAATTTAATCAGTGCAAAAAAAAAGTTAAACGCTTTACTTATATACAAAACGGTTTATTATATCAGATATTAAAATTGTGATATCGCTATGATTATGATGAGCAAACGAGAAATTAAGTTCGCCAATAAAGCAATATTTTGTTTTTATTTAATTAATAATTAAATGATATTTATTTAATATTACTATTATTTATGATAATATTAAATGATTAATATTAAATAATCGTATTTAATTAATAATTAAGTGAATTTTGGGAAAGATTCCAATATAGCTTTGACACTTAATCAAACAAATCAGACAAAACACTTAATTTTATAATACTAAATCAATTAGATTATTTAGAAGTAGAATTAGACAACTTTTATCTGAAATTGTATTTAACTTGTACAAGTTTTATTTTATACTTGTTCTTATTAATATATTATCAATTTATGCTATGAAATATCAAATAAGTATCGCTCAAATTTCAAAGTTGAACTTAGGAAGATTCTTCATCAACTTTTAGTAGTATTTGGAATGAATCTGGAATAATCTTGAAAAATAGTTAATTACTATTTTGGTCCAAGTATTTTTGTTCGCAGTTTTTAATGAAAACTAATTCACTAAGTTTACGTGTTTGTTCAAGTAAGTTTCACAATGAACAAACTACTTTAGGCATAAACCATATTCAATGATAATAATTATACGAAGTACTTTTTAGAATCTATTTTCTCTCTATGATTATAGTTAAAACAGCGATAAGTGCGTAGGCATGCTAGTTTAATTCATTTTTTCAATTATTCTTTCAATTATATACTCAATATACAAATAACATATTTTTACAATTACAAATATTTTATTTCATTCTTTACATTTTACAACTATTTACGATTTAAATCGGTGATTTACTTTAAGAATAAAAATTTTCTTATTTTAACATTTTTAGTCAAATAATTAAAAAAAAATATTCAAAATATTGAAAGACAAATTAAAAGAAAATATTTTGTTAAATTTAAAATAGAATAATACGAAGCAAAAAGTGAAGTCCTTTTTCATTTGAATCATAGATTTAAATCCAAAATTCTGTGAATAATAATTCAATTTGAAAAATCAATGTTATAAACAAACAAAGTGTTAAAATTGATTCAACGATTGAATAAAAACACTCTGGCTTAATATCGAACACAAAAATTCGTTGACAATTAAACGTGTCGTGGCGCCAAATGAACAACTCAAGCACCTCGTATGTAAGAAACTGCACTCTTAAAGTGACTACGTTGCTGTTGAAGAAAAAGGCTCACTAAAGAAATGTTCATTTCAAATGTATCATTTATCAATTGTATTCACAACTCGCACCATTTCAAAGCAACATAGTCACACGAAAGAGACCCTTTATTAACGTCATTGAATATTTTGTTCAACGCCCATCATTGTTGCTATAATATTTATGTGTACGCGGCGTAAATTGCATTCGATATAAAAGATCCCCTCGTTTCCCTTCAGAAAAGAGAAACAACGAATAGTGTCGTGCATTACCTGATGATGAATAGACTGCGTTATTTTCATACTTTCGACGCTAATCATTGTTGTAAATCGAATTCACGTAATGTACGACATCGTTACTTCTGCATAATTCTTCGACTTCACTTTATCGATAACACTTTACTTCCGATTGATGAAGAATTATGCAATGAAAACGCTACTGCAAGTGAATGAGAAACCTTCTTCTTTTTTTTTTCTTTCTTTTTTGTATTCTTTCTTTTATTTGTGTTATATATTTCTTTTTCTTCGCAAAAGAATTCTTATGTATAAGCAACAGCAAAAATGGAATGTAAACGAGAAAACGTATATTACTGTACGTTCGTGTATATCTCTTTTCTCCAAGACTGCTAATGTGTTTTTACTATCTCTGTACTCATTCTTCTCGGTACTTTCTGCATCTCGGTGGTTCAATTGTACTTCATTTCAAATTGCACGATATCTAATTCGATTAATGTTACAGACAAATGACGCTCTCGGTAGCACGTTCAACTGGATTTACTTTATACCTTTGATCGTCATTGGATCATTCTTCATGTTAAACTTAGTTCTTGGTGTCTTGAGCGGGTAAGTGTCTATTGTTTACTACAACTTTGTTCATTATGTAAGAAAATCAACTCACGAAGGAATTCTTTTCTTCACTATTCACCGTTATAATATGTTTCAAGTTACCATCTTTTTTTTACTGAAATGTAATGCAAAATTTAATTATACTGCACTAAGCAGAATAGTAATATTTTACAATTTTTCATTTAATAATAATTTTTAATAATAAAATTATTAACTTTCTAACAAATTAAGGATATACTTGTCGAAACCAAAAAATTACCATCTTTGCTGATAAATATGAAAAATCTGAGAATTATTTTCATAAAGACTATTTTTATTTTTTGGTTTTCGACAAGTATATTTGTAATTTGTTAAAAAGATGATAATTTTTGTATTATTATTTTTCTTAGTGTGGTAAATAAAATATTCGGTCTTCATTTGGAACTGTGTTATGTACAAAAATAAACGTTTATATCAACATTTGTTTAATATTCTTTAAATTTTTTAAAAATAACATTAACATTTTATTGGATATAGTTTTTGTATGTAAAAAATGCAATTGGAAAGATTATTTCTATAACGAAAAATGTCTTTAATACTTAACTCTGTTAAATACCTGTAAGAACACTCGAAATATAGAAAAAGATATATAGACGAAATCAAGCCTCGAGAAATCTTAACTACTTATCGCACTTAAATTATTATGTGTGATAAAAAGTAATGTTACTATCTTTTAAAGCGAACGATGTTAAGAGCTTAATCTGAAATGGTACAAACAGAGAATTTATGAGAAACAAATGTATGTAAGCTATATCGAATTATAATATTACTTTAAATGATTAATATAAAATATAAATAATATAAAATAATCAAATAGAAAACTACATTTCTAAAAATATTTAAAAGTCCCATTTCAAGACCTGATATTCAAAATATTTATCTAAACAAAACAAAGTTAAATAAAATAAACAATTATTATTAAATTATTATATAGTAAAAAATGATTCAGTAATTGAAACAATCGTATTATAAACTATTACGTAAACATTATTTTTCTTTCTTTTGCTGTCAGGGAGTTTTCTAATGAAAGAACGCGCGTCGAAAGACGAGCTGCATATCAAAAAGCAAAAAGAAAACGCCTGTTCACAACTGCATTCAGTTCTTATTTAGATTGGATCACGCAAGCAGGTTTAATATCCTTTTACCTTGTTCGCGATTTCTGACGCTCCTCTCTCCCTCTCTACATATCTCATACTAGCTTAAATATAAATTGCCACCCGTAAAATTAGCCAATAAATCGGCTAGATGCTCCTGCAGTATTTTTCTAACTTATAAAACGAGTATTCCGTTAAAGCTAGCAATGCTAAGCAATCAGCAGTATACATTTCAGAATCAACTTTTTTCAACCTCCTTTGCAAAAATGTTTGATTTTCCAAATCCTTTCAATTTTATAATTTTCTTACTAATTAAGTTGTCGGTTATTTGGCAAAATTACATTTTTACTCGTTAATTGAAAATTTAATACCAACATTATTAAATTCCATTTTATCATAAATTCTCTTATTAATTTCCACACAATTTACCGTCTTTTTACATTTTTTTCAACATCCTTTCGAACTTTTCGGAAAAGAATTATTTGTCCAAACTTATTGTCAACTTCTATTGTAAATCCTCAAAGTTTCACCTCAAATTTTATCTTTGCAACATCAATATTGTTGAAATTGATGTGCAACGGTGCTATACTAGCAATGTATTTTGTTGTCGTTAAACGTTAAAATGTCATCCGCCTGTAGCCCTGCTAGTCATTCGTCCATGCAGTCACGTGATTTGTACTAATCACGAGATCATTATTTTTTATTTTAAAATATGTTCACAAAAATCTTGTAGTAAACAATATTGTATTGAATATTACAGAAATATCTTTTATTTTCAAAAAAATGCAATACATATATAAAATAAATTGTAATTGATGGGTGGTTCTTGACAGTCACTTTTATAAGAGGAAAATAATAAACACAATATTTTTATTTATTAGTTTAGATTAATAAATAAAGTGAATAATAAAGTGAAAAACAATTTAAACATTTGTATCATACTATCATATTATTATAATATATTAATATTTACTTATATTTAAAATCAAGAGACACGGTAGTGTCTCTTGCCAAGTACAAAAAAACAATCTTTTTTAGTAATATTAAGAATACATTATAATGGCTTTGGTAAAAAGTTATATGTTTTTAACAGCTTCGCAAATTTTGAAAGAAATTGCAATAAAACATCCATTAATGTAAATTAATGTTTTTTAAAATTATTATCAAGGAGTGCGTGGCGCTAGTAGTAACTCGTCCATCTTCCATATAAAAAGGAATTTCTGAACTTCACCAATGTCACGCATTACATAAAACTGTTCTATATTAATCTTAAAAAATTAATTTATATCTGTGGTTAAAAGGCAAAAACAGATAACTCCATTTGAATTTTTGTTAAAAAATGAAGATTTATGTAATCAAAATATTAATTTACATGTTTTTAAAAATTACAATTTATTGTTAAAACTTTTCTTAGGGCATTCAAAAGTGATCACAACGATGAATTTTGAGTATTTATACATAAAAATTGTAATTTTAACTAAAAATTTAACAGAACTCAAAAAATGGAGTTATCTGTTTTTTACTTTTAGCCACAGATATATGTTATTTAAAAAAACATAAAAAACTAATATGTTTTTTCATTATATAATTTAATTATATAATATACAACAATTACTGTAAATGTATTTCTGAAACATTTCAAAAATGAAGATTGTGGGTATTGGCACCAGTGACTTTTGTCCTAAAATAAATGCAAAAGTAGAATGCAGAATGTTGTTCATCAACCGAAAGTAATGTTTTTGTAATTGCTTTTTTACATTGAAAATATTATCTGTTGTCATGTATAATTTGAAGCTAAAATATGACTATCCACCTCTTGTAAACTGTTGTTAAAATATTGAAGTCGCGGTATATGTAATTGTACTTAGAATAGAGCTAGTGCATTTTGTATACTGCTTGTAGAGAATTTGCGAAGGAGAGGGAAAAGGTGGAGAACCGACAATCGTTTCTTAAGTTGCGGAGGCAACAGCAACTGGAACGCGAACTAAACGGTTACGTCGAGTGGATCTGCAAAGCAGGTTAGATAGTGCCGCTAGAACGCTGAGTATCAACTTTTTTTTTCGTAAATATGTATAATCTTGGAAATCATAATATTTGTCCACAAAATATGCTCATTTCATCAGTTGAACGCGATTATAATGTATAAGTTGAAAAAAAAAGAGTCGCTGGATGGAAGAACGACTCGAATTAACCCAAATTGATTTTTGTCTAAAGTTTGTGGATCTCGTTGAGTAGCCTATTTATACATTCTTTTGTTATGAAAAAAAAGAAAAAAAACAAAGAAAAAATTATCAGCTCTCATCCCATTCGCAAGTACTTCTGCTAATCACATTTAATTAAAACAAGATCATCGTTAATGTAATTTGCATACAACAATTAATTGCAAAGAGAATGTACTTTTAATTTTAAATCATTTATGAAGTTTATTCAAAATAAACTTATGAGTTATTTAACTTCTAATTAATATTTAAAAAGTAAGAGATATAATTCATTCAATCAGGTATGTTTGAGAAATTATTTTATGATACACCCAAATTTGTTAATTTCGTCTTAAAAATGAATTCTAAATAAAATCCGCAGCTGGAAACTGTTTAAGAGCACGCACCAGTGAGGAAAACATGAGAAGTCGTTGTTCTATCCAAATTGCATGCAGCTTTCATAATATATTTTCTCATTTTAAGAGACTTTTTTCTGAAACAAATATTTCACTTTTTAGAGGAAGTCATTCTGGCCGAGGAGAGAACAACGGATGAAGAAAAGGCGCACATAATAGAAGGTTTGTTTACCTTTTCTCCTTTTTTTTCGTTTTTTCTTTCTTTTTTTAACATCAATTCCCGAAGGAAAAGCCACGAAAGAAGAACATTTAGTCATAAATTCATGCCGTTTGTTCATTGAAATTCAAGTAATATTGTGCCTGAGAAATCTCAGAAACTAGTCATACAATGAATGTATTAAGTGCAATCGACAGTTGAAAAAAAAAGCACACCTAACATACCTCCTAAGTGTAAAACCGAAGAAAGTGCTTTTTATTCCGCTTGCTTTTTGTACTTAAATTTTTGAATGCGCTTGGAAAGTAATCGATGCCTTTTTTTGTGCGATATTTTTGCAGCGAGAAGAAAAGCCGCGGCGAAAAAGAAAAGGCTGAAAAACATGGGCAAGAGTAAAAGCACAGATACGGAAGAAGAAGACGCCGATGAAGATCAGGATGATGGTGAGTTGTATTTTTCCGTTCTTTATACAACGGCCGATAATCGGACTCTCACTTTCGAAGCCGCTCAGCAACAATAGAAAAGTAAAAGGACAGAAAGAAGAGAACAAAGAACAAAAAAATTGTGACAAAACGAACGAGAAAAAGAAAGCAAAATATAAGACCGGACGATTAATGATATCCATAAATTGTCTTTATGATGCAGAGAAAAATCGTGCAATGAGTTCAATTCTACGACGTTGATTGCTGTCGTTCAAATATTAAAAAAAAAAAAAGAAACTCACACTTGTTTCTACTACGAAAGATGAGTTTCATTTCAGCAAATAAACTGTTTCAATTAATTTTTTCCCTTTTGTCTAGGAAGCAAAAGACAAATTGTATTAATAATTAATTCTGACTGTTTGTTTGCGTTCAAGCAATGAAAATATTAATTATTCTGGAGAAACAATTTTTTGCTTATTTCTTGAGCGCAAAAAGCTCGCAATAACGATTATTATTATTTTTGCAGAAATGTATTTTCACAAAAAGTAATTGAAACATACTTGCAGTCTCTATGAATATTTACAGTAACTTGAATATTTGCATGAACTTCGATTTGAGAGATCGTTTATACTATATTTTTATTATTCCGTCTCTTTGTCATTATATTCTTTACATTTATTTGGCATACGTAAATAAATGCACTTTAAGCAAAATAGATAGAGTGAAATTGCATATGTTGAATCAACTGTAATTGTACTTTTGAATATCATTTTTGTTTTATAAGATAAGATGCATATTTTGATTTATAAAGAAAACCATGAATTAATCTGATAAATTAAATCATTAAAAAAAAAGAATATAAATTTAGAGCACGAATTTATTACAAAAAATTTAACCAAAATGCAATGATTCATTTTTCATCAACATGAAAAATATTTTTATTTTTATAATATTGATTTTTCGGTATAAAAATAGTATTCAATATCGTTCAAAAAGCTGCTTCTATTAGTTCTAAATTTACTTACGTTGTTACTTTGTTTAATGTGATATTCAAAGTCAATTTCTGATCAAATAACTTCACTCAATTAAACACTTGAAACACAAAACTCCTTTGGAAGATGCATTTCAACATTTGCTATACAAATTATAAATAAAGTGTCAATAAAAAATGCTTCTTAAAATGTCAACTAATTTACGTGTGCCAAATCATATTTGCAAGTACATAAATAACATTATCATAATTTTCTTATCATATTATATCTTTTCCCCATTTGAAAAAAGTACCTAGAAGCCCTTTTCTCTTGATCTACAAAATAATTATATCCAACTCTTATTGTAAACTGTAGTCCCTCATATTAACAAAGTCGTATTTCCTCGTTGTTGAATTAATACAATAGAACTCCAAAAGTTACTGCACCTTGAAACCCCGATTTTTATTGTGTATTGAGTTTCAAATTTTAAAGGATTGACCTAAATCGTTCCCCACAATTTCCTTCACAGTGCATTGTATGTATTCGATTTTGAAACTCATAGATCGATTTTCCAACTATAAAGTCATGTATCGTTTTATATCATAGAAGGCGTTTGACTATCACTATCCCCATTCCTCCTTCATTATACGTTTTAACTGTTTGAGAAACAAATGTTCAAAAAAAAAAAAAAAAAAAAGAATCATTCAATTTCAACAAAATAAGAGAAAACAGAAAAAAGTGAATTCTAGAAATTAAGGCACTTTAGGAAATCAATTTACTTTATTTGCACCTTTTATAATTTTGTCGATGAACATTCTAAACACACGCTATCAGATGATCCTCTTGTTTCAGAGCCTAACAAAAAACTGAAAGGTAATTACAAACTCTGAATGTAACAGTATTTATCGTAAATTGTAAAAGGCTACTTTGTTTTTTATATATATTTATAAATGTTTGTGTTTATGTTTCGAGTAATAAATACTGTGCCAGTAATGTAATAATTGTGCAACACTCATACACATATATCACTTATACAACAATAAACAAATAACGTCAAATTAAAGCATATCAATTATTCATTGTTAATGTCAAATGTCTGTAATATCAGCAAATTTTGTAAATGAACAAGAAAGTATTATCAATCGAATCGATTTTAGTTTGTTCAAATAGAACAAAAACGTTTGAAGGCAAAGCAACATTTAGCTTGGGTCTTAATATAAATCAGAGCTAGACAATGTTTTTATTTTCATTTGGTTAATTGTAAACAATGTATATTAGCATATCGACCATGTAACGCACAACAAACATATATCAATCAAGTTGATGGCGCTAAATAGCTAGTATACGCTAGACGAACGACCACCAAAAATAGCAACTTTGCGGCATTTTAAGTTTTCATTTTTAAAATATACATACATTTATACAAAGAAAAATAATTTATTATTTTATTATATACATTTTGATTTAATGTATTTTTATGTCGGAGTTTTGCATAAATCAGAGATGGGCAAAGCCATTATTATTACTTAATTAAATTACATTTATAATAAATATATATAGTAATTATACATTGTTAAATTTTAAACTTATATTTTCATATTTAAAAAGATACTTTTTATGACTAATGTTGAAAAGTGTAGTCGATGTTGATGAAAAATTAGAAAAATAGTCAATTTCTAAAAGTAATTGAAAAGTAATTGAATTTCGATTAATCATTGATTTGATGTATAAAAATAAATTATATGTACATACCTAACAAAAATAAGATCATAAATATAATTATTTTAAATAATAATAATAAATTTCTCAGTCGTTCTTAGAATTTGCAAGGATTATTATATTTTTCATATTTAGTATTAAGTTATTGAGTAATTATACGTAGCCCATCTCTGTTTAAAATCATTCGTCTAACGTATACATTTTTATTTCGATAACTTTTGACTGAACGTCGTAGTCTGCCAGAATTACAGCACGAATACATTTGTCCATTCTTTGTTATCTCGTATATTTCAATTGATTTTTTTTAACTTATCAAATATCCATAAAAATCGATATTTTCAGCTAAAACAAGATACTAAAATATACTTAATATCAAGAAAATACATTTTTTCTAGTCAAATTATTACATTTTCACACTCAAAAATTTAAATTGTGTTCATTAAATGATGATTCGTAATTATACTCGATAAAATATGATTTACTATAATTATAATCGTTAAGTTGTTTTATACTTTGACATATAAAATTTGGATTTTAAGTCATTTTAACTATAATTAGTTTTCAGACGTTCACAATACATACTGCACGTATTAATTCAAATAATTTACTACATTGAATTTCGTATTATTAATTAACGTTCGATAAAGTGCACTCCTTTTGATGTCCGAACCATTTTATTCTGTTTTGATATTATAGATTTATTTTGAACTGAAAGCAAATCAACAACCATTTTCAAATTTTAATTTATTAAAAATAATGATTTGACATTAAAATGTCACATTATTTTTTTTTTTTAATATTACACATATTTAACTATGAAACTCTGCCGAAATTATGAAAGTATTTTGTTCACTGATGTATTAGAATAGAAATGACATACTTGCATTGTACAAGAATTCTGGTTAGTTTCTTTTAGTTATAACATGAGAAAGTAGATATTAGTTAGTTTACAAACTTAAAATGACATATTACAATGATAGCTGAGTTTCCATCAATAGAAATTTAGATTATGTTTTGGTATTATTGTAAGATTGTGATTTAATTATTCTCCAGTTGTCATTAGGTCAATATTTTTAGGATTAAGAATAATTGAAAATAATTGGATGCGTAGATAAAGTTCAAGTAAAAATTACAATCATTTTGAAATCAAACAATTTAAGCATCATTCTTTTGTTTAACAAAACATTGTATACTTTCAATTTTGTTTACTTTTTATTTTAAATTTATTATAATAATAATGATAATAATAATGAAAAACAAAGTTGTAATTTTTACAACAACTTCTCCAAAATTGGATAAACTTATAGACAATAGTTGAACCTTGTGTAGAGTAAACCTAGTGATAAATGGTAATACAACATTATTCATAGTATTTGATTTTCCATCACTCAAATCAGATTAAAAATTGTTGATGAGAATTATAATTATTCATTTTGAAATGATTGAAGGTATTTTGAATAAATCAATGATATTGATGAGATTAAATAATAGCGAATAATATTTGTAATCGTTTCTTTCGCAATTCAATTATTTGTTCAAAATATCTTTATTGTCAAACTAAAAGTATTGAACTTTAATTTATGATAAACCTATTAAACAGCAACAGCAGTAGCAATAACAGTTGAGCTTTTCCTGCCTCAGAGTACCACTTCAGTGTGAATTACTATAATATTTGTTTCAAGCATAAAAAAGAATGAAAGAATAATACAAAAAAAACAGTGAGATAACATGCAATAAGACAATACAATTGACCGGTTTGCTTTTGACGAAAAAAAAAAAAAAAA
>JABFPJ010003642.1:0-15612 GCA_022817425.1 Gryon sp. ZL-2020
TTAAAATTTCAACAGTTTGTTATCTAGTCATAAATTTCGAATTTATGACTTTATCAATAAATAAAATCTTTATATTACTAAAACTAATCCTGCCATTTGTCTATAATCAAAAAATTGTTGGATTGTTCAATAGAAATAATTTAATGTAACAAAGGTGATTGTGCAATCACCTTAAACAATAATCGAACAACTAATCGTAATAATAAAATCAGACTCTTGAAATATAAACGATAAAAAAATGCAAGCGAAACTTCTTTTTATCTCGTTCTTTTTAATTGTCTTTCTTTTTCTTTTTTTTGGCTTTATCGACCTTATTTTGATCTTTTTTCTTCTCAATTTGCATCTTGATGTTCCTTTTTTCTTTCTTGTTCTTCTTTTCTTTCTTGCTCTTTTTTTCTTTCTTATTCTTTTTTTCTTTCTTGTTCTTTTTTTCCTTCTTTTTTATTTGCTGATCTCTTTCTAGATTGCCACTGTCTTTTTTAATTTTTCTTTTTCTTTCAGCTAGAAAGTATAAAAATATTAGATTTTTAATTCATCTATTATTTATTTCTAATATAATCATTACTTTTACATACCTTCCTTTCGAAGACTCGACTGATAAGTTCTTCTAAGATCATAAATCTTTGAAGATAGCACCCTTTTAGCTAGTATTATTTTGCGGATCTTTTTATCCTTTGATAAAGATCTTTTTGTTAATTTCACGTTATGGTAGCATTCTAAACATAATGAAATAATAAATTATTACAATTACTGAATTCTAAAATATTTTTGTTAATATTTAACCCTTGAACCGTGGTTGCGACCGAAACTGTATCGTTGTGAGAAGAGTGGGGGTAATCCAAACCAGTAGAGCGCCTGAGTGGAGGGGATACGCAACCATGGTAAGAGGGTTAATGTGATATAATACATACGTAAAATTGCTTTCAATTTTTCGGGTGTAATAATTTTCCTTTCATCATTGTTCTGTCCTTTTAATTTGGAAGAATCTAAACATCGTTCACGCAGTTCAGCTTTTGTGTACAACTTGAGGGCCACATGTCTTACAAATGTTTTCGCATCTTTCTGTTTAAGTTTATGCCAATCTTTCTTATCCACAAACTTATTGTTATCAATATACAACTGTAAAAAAAGATTATATATTATAGTAATATTCAATCTTAGTTGAAATAGTCTTTGCAAAATTTCATGTAACGAAAATTTCAGAAATTTTAATTGAAGGAAAAAAAATGAAAAAATAAACAAAAAAAATTTAAACTAAGTCCACGTAGCTATATACAAATTATATTATATTACAAAACAAACACAGATAAATGGTCAACTTCATAAAGTATTTATAATAAAATAATAATTTAATGTATTTTCTCTTGAAATAATATCAATATGTATCCTCGTTAAGGACACATAGAAAATTGTGAAAATTCATTTTGGAAAAGCAATAATGGGGAAATATGTGTTAAATGTATCAAGTATGGAAAAATACCAATTATTAATTCTTATAAATTCTATTAATCTAATTTTCTTATAAATTCATAATTATTCTTCATGAAAAGAATAAAATTGTATGAAGATGCAATAAGTTTTTTGTTTTACACCATTTATTTTTCAATAATCAATTTTTATGTCTATTTTCTAATTAACTTTAATGACGATTAAAAGAATATGCCCATTAATGATCTGTCATATAACTTAATTACTATATTAAAAACATTTATAACAGTTGACGCATTCAATTATAAAATTTTTAAATTAAATTCATTAATTTCCTTACCCTTCCATCAGGAAGTTGCGTAAGATAAGTCAATTCAGATATTATTTCGTCATTGTCAGAGGAGAAATCTATATTGAAAGTATCGCTGTTTTTGGTTTTTGGTAAAATTGATGCTGCGCTTGAATTAGAAGAATCAGAAGAGTCGGACGAATTAGAAGAATCGGACGAATCAGAAGAATCTGATGATTCGTCTTCAGAATTTGAAAAATCTTCTGATACAGGCTTCCTTTGCGTATCAGAATTTGCATCCTCAGCTTCATCGTATTTCCGTTGAACTGCTTCTCCACTTTTGGTACTTTCTGCTTGAAAGAGCGATTTTGAAGTAGATTGACTTGAATGTTTCGATAAAATAGGACTGCTGTGGACAAATTCGCCGGCAAAGTCTTCAGAAGCCAAGCTTTTGTTAAAACTTGCAGACATTGATATTTCTTCCATGCTTTGTAATTGCTCGCAAGCTTTTCTATCTTCTTCTATTTTTCGATACCCTGTTACAAAATGACAAAAAATAAGAATACAAGTTCATTTGTTAAACGTAATTTAACATTATTTATCACAATACTACAAGTTTTAAAGAGGAACGAATATAACAATGTACAAGCATAGATGTTTGAACTTAGAAACATAGGAACGACGTGCAGTTTTCATAATTAAAGTAATATATTTTTATTCATTTATTTAATTGCTTAAATATGATGACATTATTTCTGTTCGCGAAAGGAAACAAAAATTGTTGCACGAATCGAGTGCATGAAGCAATATGAGGATGTATAATTTACACTTACGGTTAAGCTCTTCTTCTAATTTTGTTACTTTCTGACGTAGGTCTTCGGTTTCGTTGTTAAAACTTTGCTTTGCTTCGTCTTTTTCCTTCGTTTTATATAAATTTTCTTTCTCACATTCATCGTTACATTGAGTCACGTATTCGGGAAAAAGTAGCCGTCGCACACTTGTTGGAGTATCACTGCTTCGATTAAATAAATGATCCTCTTCCTGCATGGATGGTTCACAAGGCTCATTTGTTGGATTTTGATTTGACTTTGATGCAATTGCTTCAGCGACTTTATTTCGATGTGACATGAGAATTTGTTTTCTTTCTTCAAGCGTTCGTTTAGCTGCTACCTCCTGCGCAGTTTTCACTAACTGTACTTGTTCCTGAAATTGTTCATATAATAAATATATTATTAATAAATATATTATTAATAAAACTTATATTACGGATATAACTTTTGATGCATCTCAAAATGAAAATGGCATTTCCAAAAAAGAAAATAAAGAACAACTCAGTTGCAAATAGCAAAATATTCTCAGAGTATCTTTTTCATGTTTAGGTTTTCTTATTTATGTTTATATGATATTATAGGATAATGTTGCAGAAAAAATTTGTTTCATTTATAATAATTTAATATGAAAAGTTATAACAATTTAAGTGCCAGATAAACTTCAATTTCAATTATATTAATTAACGATATCAAACGATGAAATATAAATAAACTGAAATTTATATTAATAGACTGAATAAAATTAATATTTAAAAACAAGTATGTGAATTACAGTCACACAAACATATCGCTTAACTAACATATTTAAAAATAACTAATTTATTTCTTATTGTAATTAATATTGACTTTATGTATGTAAAAGTGAAATTCATAATAAATTTTCAAAGAAGATATTATAAATTAAACTTCGTCAGTTTCAATCTGTTTCGTTACATTTACAAGTTGAAGGATTTGTTTATAGAATATAGAAATCAAAAATAAAATGAAAATAATGACTATAATATATTACATAAATGATTATGATATATTACATAAAGAGAGTATGATATATTACATAAATGATTATGAAACATTGAATAAAGGATTATGATATATTACTGATTATAATATATAATGATTTCGAGTCGACAAAACAAATGTAAAACGTACACAATCTTTAACATCGCATACAGTCAAATTGGTAGTCTTAGATGTTAGACTATTGACATCATGTTTAAATTTAAATGCTAACTTTTATGAATTTTTAAACGAGCGAAAAGTCTTCGATAAATTGCAAGAAATTTTCAAAAATGCATGCGATGTCAATCAAATATTCTGCACAAAATATTATTATTAATGCTTTGATTGCAGGCGAAACGAATAGCACTTTATTTAACATTTGCGCAATCATAATTCATATTTCTGCAACAATTTTAAATAATTCTAATTTAATTTAAAATTTGTAATCTTAATTTTGCAAAAAATATTTCATATGGAATAATTGTTAATCACTGCATTGTAATAATAGATGTGTTTATATTAAATAAATGTTTTCAAAAATTTCCGACATTATAATTGTTTTTAACAATTAATCACTTACTTTAGAAATACTATTCCTAAAAAGTTGATTTCAATTTTTTTTGGAGAATCAATTATGCAAGTTATTGCACATTACATAAACAAAGGTAGTTGCATGTTATATATACCTTTTTTTTCTTCTTTATATCATGTTCCACATTTGCACCTTGTTCTTCATTATCTTCTGCTTCTTCATTTTCAAGTATGGTCAAATTATAATCCGACGCATTGAGGTTTGGAACTCGCATCCTACGTTCCTTCAGTTTTTCCAGTTCATCCACTGTATCTATTGAAAAAGAAGAATATTCTTCCCTTAATATATTGTAACCAAAATTATATTTGGTAAATTCAAAAAATAAATAAATATATATATATGCATGAAATATTGTTCACATTACAATTTATTATTACAAGAAGAACATTCGTATTAAAAAAAGAGCTCGAAAAATTGAAGCAACATAGAACTACAGTGCATAAAAATAATTCAAAGCGATTATTTGATGGTACTTGAAATCTCCTTTTTACATTTACTCTATCAAAAAGAATATTACAATGTTTAATTAAACTTACCTCCTACGTGGAGTACAATTCCTTTAACCAGACCTAATTTTGGGACCGTCATTCGAAACACTTTTTCTCTCTCTTTAGTGATATTTTCCCGGAATTTATTTATGTCAAATTTTTGTATGTCAGCAACTTCGATGTCAAAATATTTTCGTACATCCCGCACATATACATATGCAAGAGCCATTTTGTAATTTTCATTGTTTGCATGCAGAAAAATCTAGAAAAACGAGTTTAAAAATTGTAATAAACGCACATTGTATGGAAAAGAAGAAAGTAACAAAACACACTAACAATATAAACCAACGGAAAAAAAATAACAAATCAAACTATGAAAATACGCGAATTTGGAATTGTAACAATTCTAACACTCAAAAAATATACAAAAACAACTGAATCAAACCAAAGTAAACAAGCTTTTGATTTTGTTTACTTTGTTGAAATTGTTTCTTATGAATTCCAAATTTTCCAGAACGAAAATAGCCTCACTATTAAAGTATAAATAGATCCTGCCTAATTTTATAATAAATGTTAATAAATTAATTGTTTTAAAAAAAATGAATATGCAAAAACATTGTTTTCATATGTAAAATATGGGGTACACTTACGAAAATCAGAATCAGTATATCAACGAAAAAAAAACCTGAATGTTAATTAATATGTTTACACTCGCACCGTTATATTAGAATAAAACCGCGGAATAGTTCGACTGTGGAAGGCGGGGAAGCGCCTTAGATAGTGGCGCCCTTTGCGCGTTACTTTTAAGCGTTAAAACTACATGCGTTTACTTTCACTAATTTGGTTAAACTAATGTTTGTAGCTACTGTGTATTGATTCGTATGTTTGGATCAGGTTATAAAAGCGTGTTGTATGAAATTTGTTCAAATGACAGATGAAACATTTATTATACGTTGTAGTACGTAATGTTGAATAAACGAATATGATGTCAACATTATTTTTAGATATTATTGTATTAATAAAAATGTCAGTGAGTAGTTCAAAAGAAATTATGGTCATGGATAATGTAGCAATTACCACGGTTTGTATACATTACTTATTGCGTACATAATTTGTATTAAATATATTTTAGAAAATAATATAAAGGAAAATTTTTTTGATTTATTTTTACATTATTTATTTCAGATAAATTGTTAATACTTTATTTATATTAAAAGTGAATGTTAATTGCCGAACATTATGTTATTTATATATTTTATATAATAAAAATTATGTTATATATATAACAATAATAAATAAAGTATTATCATATTTCATACTGCATTATAACGAACAAAGTGTATTATTGTTTTTTTATTTTTGAAATTAAATTGAAAAAAAACTTAAACTAATATTTTTGTTATTTTGTGTTTAAGTTAATGGTATGTAAATATATATGAAATATTTATCTCTCAACAATCTTAGAGAATGTTGTATATTCTTATTTGTATTTATATAAAAGCCTCTCTATCTTCCAAATGTAACAACTTCCGTTTATCAATTCCAGACAAGAACCTGCGAGCTACACTCCTGCGACGGTCTCGCAGCCGAGCATCGTCAGTGCAACACGTATCCCTGCAGCGAGCCCGAGAGACTTGGTCAATGGTCCTGCTGGACCGACTGATCCGAGTGTTCAGTGTCCTGCGGAGTTGGCGTGCATTCACGTACACGCGAATGTTTGGACAAAAATTGCGTCGGACCGAAAATCATTCGCGAAACATGTCAGATGCCAAGCTGCGAGTCGCTGTACGGCTGGGGCAGTTGGTCCGGATGGTCGGCCTGCAATGATTACAATCAACAGCAACGAACTCGCAAGTGTCTGATTGCCAATGTCTGTCAGGGACATAATCGCGAATCTCGCGACTGTTTTTCGGAATATTTGGATAATGGTGAGGATTATTGGATTCATATGATAGATTTTGGAATGTTTCAATGGTTTATGTGATTGTGATATTAGAAGCTGGAGATTGTGAGTTGTATGTATGGATTTGTGTGTTTTTGCAGAAATCGTAAATGCTCTACCAAGAAGTGACGAGATGGCTGGTGTCTCAGTTGGTGCTATTGTTGGAAGCTGCATACTTGGTTTTATTATCGGCTTAGCACTGACTGCAGTTCTGTGTGTTTTATATATTAGACATCACAATAAACCACGTATTCCCAGTAATCCTCATTACATCACCAAACAAAACTCATACGTGACTGTACCAATGAAGGAGGTAAATATTGTAACTATGTATTTAATTTCTATGCTAAGTTGCATTGAGTTGAATAATGAAAACATTTTATTTTGTTTCAATAGGTAACAGCTAAACGACAACCGAGCTTTTCCGGTATTACCAATGGAAATGGAACTTTACGTAAGAATAATGGAATCGGCGGAATTGGAAGTCCAAAGCTTTATCCCAAAAGTTTAGTCGATTATGAATCGACAACACTCAAACGAAATAGTCACGGTCAGGCGCATAATCGGGCCGAACTTGAACAAGAAAAGTATTATTAGGAGAGAGACCGAATTACGCGAAAACTGTGTGCAATACAAAATCGGAACAATTTCTTTATTATAAGTTTCACGAAATTTAATCGTTCTTTTTTTTTTATTTGTAATTTATTTTTTTCGCTCTATTCACTTTTTAATTATTAGATTATGAATGAAAGGAAACACATTCCTTTGTGTAAATATACGTAAATGACGAGAACACGTGATTACGTTATTATTTAATTACTCAGCAATTGGACGTTGGAAAATTGAACAATTGTAAATTAAAAATTTTTTTCTTTTAAGAGACTGATTGGATAGTAATTTGAGAGTATTTAAGAGTATGATGAATTAAAAATATGACGAGAGTGTCCTTTTGCTTAGTAATTAAACACTGAATTCAATGTAAATACTCAAAATTATATATTTATTTTCACTTGAGTAGACCATTTTTTAAACTGTGATTTGAAGTATTTCTCACTTTATTAGATCTGTTTCTTCAATATTTAAATATTAAAATGCATTCTAGAAATACGTACACAAAATTAAATTATATTAAAAATAATTAACTTAAATGGTATTTAAATATTTTTGCAAAAAAAAGCACAAACTTTTTTATGTTTCTTATATTTACCTAATAAAACTTAGTAACAATATTCAAGATAAAATGAATCAATATTGAACAAAAAAGAAAATATAATAATGATAATAATTGTAGCGACTACAAATTAATTAATTCACGAAAAGAAACCACGATGTGATATATTTATATTTTTGATAAAAGTAAATTTATGTCGTACAAATCTGTAAAAGATTGATTGAAGTATTATGCAAATTTATACTGCGCGTGATTTTCTTTTTACATATTAGTACTTTTATTATAATTAAGGGCAGCTTGACGTTTCTTTTTTTTACACTTATTTTAAATAATTAACGTAATTTAGATTATATATTATAAAATACAAGATAAATGTGGAGTTTATCGTTGATTTGTAATATTACAAAATAATTAACGTGTTAGAATTTCATTTCATTCAAGTGATTGTAAATAATAACATGCAGAACAAAGCGAAGAATTGTAACATAGAAAGGAGGAATATTCGCCAAAGTTGGAATTTCCAAACGATAATAATAATTGCAAATTATTGTTTTTATAAAAAAAGATGAATACGAAATTATGTAAAATTGCCATACATGTTTACAATAAACGACAATTGTTGTTAAACGTTGTTTTTAAGCATTCAAGACTTTATAAAGTGTTATGCTATTTTTATATATAAATTGTTATAACATATATATTATATATGTATGCATAGGTTAAAAGCGGTAAAAAACAAATAGGTTGAGCAACCTATAGGTTGTCTCAAATTCTTCTACAGTGAGAAAGACAATAATATTATCACGTGACATAAACAAACGCGTCGATGGTATAAGCGAAATTTCACGAGCGTAAGATCGACTCAGTAAATTTTAGTATTCTGTTATCATGCATCATCTGCTTTAAATAGTCATTTCATGTAAATACTGTCTTGGACATGATAATGTCGAATAAGTAGTGGCTTTGAAGTATTTATTTCAATTAAAAAAATTATTTACAATAAAGAGAAACAGTTATTACAAGAAGTCAATACTTTTGCTTTTTCTTGAAAATGGAAGTTATGAGAATATTTAAGTTATGAGATCTGCGTATATTTTTTTTTATTTTTTAAATTTTTGACTACGAGATAAGTTTAACTCATTTTTCCTGGCAACAATAATGAACACATGTAATTTGTACGATAGTGAACAATACGAACACTTAGGAACCATCATACTTATATTTGCAACTATCATGTGAATGTAGTATTCGACTTGGAGTTGAAAAATAATAGGTTACACAATTTTGAAAATATTTTTGCAGTTCATCTACAACTGAAAATCAATTATACTTTTATGTAAGTATCTCAATGCTCTAATAAATTTAGATTAGAATAGAATAATATGATAGAATCAATTACAATAGATTAGAATATAATATGAATGTGCATTTTCTATATAAAGTTGCGAAGATTTTGCAAAAATAAAATTTAAATGAAAGTATCCTACATGTGGTCTTAAAAATATGCAATATTTAATACATAATTAATTAACCCGTATTTATTTTGAGCTCAATATATCTTTAAGCTCAATAGTCACTTTGATTTTTGTTTTACTATTTTTGTATACTTTTTAAAGTTACACATAACGTTGAACTTGCATATAAAATATGTTTATCATATTTAACATTTCTGAGATACTTTTCTCTTTCTTTACATTTAATCTCAGACATTTCTTCCATTAATTTTGAGAAATATTTTTATATTTGATTTAAATTATATATATATATATAATTTGAAAGCATTATTTCGTGAGCTTATGAAATTAATAATTTCATTCTGAAACAAATATACTGAGAAGAATAACGGAGTTATTGTTGACCATTTGAAATAATTGTTTAGTAAATAATTCTTGTTTGTGGATAATCTTTTTAAACGTAAAAGTGTACTACCACCGTATTAAATTAACAACATCCGTCAAATAATCGTCAATAAAAGCACTCGCGTTAAAACAAAATGCTCGTCTACTTCTGAGTTACATTGAATGCATTAAAAATAATGTTTCAAAAATTTTTTAATGCTGTATTTCAAATTTAAACAATAATTTAAAAGAGTTTAATCTAATTTTGTAACATTATCAAATTTTTGGCAATCATTTTCCACATTTAGTTTAGTACTATGTTATTGAAAGACAATTTTATTTTTTCCAAATATTTTTGATGAAATGTGTTTGTACAAATAATAGGATAAAATGCTACAAAAATATTATACTCAACTTCCTATATTTTCTTCTACAATTTATAAAGGAAATAAATGAAATTATTTTTTAAGAAACATATGTTGATACTAAATTGATTTTAAGTATTATTAATATTTTGAAAAATTTTTCAATAAAAGATTAGAAGGAAAGCTGATTTTCTAAATAAAAAATAAAATTTTTGATGAATAATTGTGACTTATATAAAAAAAATGTTATTTAAATTTTCTCTTCAATGCGGCAATGTTCAATAAAATTTAAATGAAAGTTCGAAAAATATAAAATTGTGTACAGATTTATCTTATTATATTTATAAATATACATCATTTTAACCATTTTATGTAATGATTTTTGTTGTATTTACAGATGAAGAAAACTGATCGAAGTGTCGTTTGAGTAAATGACAGTACAATGGAAAGAAGAAACTCACGCGATGCAGAAGAATATGCTTCACGGCAAAATGAAGAATATGTATGTTTATAAATTACTGTAGAAACAAACGATATATATATATATATTAATTTAATTTGGTATACAAAATAAGGAGGACAATAACAGCAGTAGCAGCAATGAACGATCACTCCCTACAAGTACTGCCAGTAGATCTGAAGTGAGAATCAGTAGTTCGGAAAATAACGGCAATGATGCACCAGTCTCTTCAAGCACTGCCAGCAGGACTGAAATAAGCATCAGTAGTGCCGGAAATAACAGCGATGTTGTATCCATCTCTGCAAACACTGGCAGCAGTTCTGAAAGAAGTATCAGTAGTGCGGAATATAGCGATGATGGTGCATTCGTCTCTTCAAGCACTACTGACAATTCTGAAAACACTGTCAGTAATTCTGAAATCAGCATCTGTAGTTCCGAAAATAACGGCGATGGTGCATCCGCCTCTTCAAACACAACGAGAAGTTATGGAAGCACTGCCAGTATTTGTGAAAGTTTTGCCAGCAATTCTGAAAGTGACAGCAATGAAGCACCAGTCTCTATAAACATTGCCAGCATTTCCGAAAGAAGTGTCATCGGTTCCAGATACGATGATGTTTTACTCTGCAGAAGTACTGACAGCAGCGCTGCAATTATTAGCGCTTCTGAGGAAATCAGTATCGATAATTGCAGTTATTCGGTAAAGAAATATCAATTGAAATCAATTGCATTATTTTTTTAATAAAAATAAAAAATCATAATAATTGTCAGAGTATGGATGGCTTCTTTTACTGTTTAAAAATTCCTTTTGTACAAACATATGTTTGTTTGCATAATGAAATATATAGTATTACATTACATGTTCGTTTTTAAATGCAATTTGTATGTTGTAAAATAATTTGTGAGATAATTAATTCTCATATTATATATTATGAGGAATAAATGAAAAATGATTATTTTGTATGTATATTGTTAATTGTAAACTTTGTGCGCAATTGCATTGATTTTGGAAAAAAAACTATTTGACCAAATATTTTAATACACAGTGAAAGAACCAACAACTTATCAATAGTCATCAAAACCTATGGTAAAGAATAAATGATATTAGTTGTTTATAAAAGAAAATTAAATTAATTTATCATAACTGTATATTTCAATTAGTGTAAATATAAGAATTTTATAGCGATATTAATTCAGGACTTCATTAAAGAATACTTAAGTTTCAATTAACGCTCAACTAATTATGCAAATAGTACACAAATAGTTGTATCTGTGTTATGTGCAAGCGTTTAGTTTTGCAACCCGACAAAATTATTTTATATAATCGTGTACGTTTACTTTATTATATTGAAAAAAAAATATCCGATAATTATATTATAATAATAAATAATAGTATATGTTATTTTCGCATTATAAGTAATAATGGTGTAAGGTGTGCAATTTTAAAGTAATTAAAAGAAATGAACAATACAATAATGTAAGATGTGTAATAAGAATCTGCAATGGTTTATATAGGCGTGAAAGTTAAATATGCAGATGAAAAATTAAGAAATATATGAAGAAGTCTGATACATCAAAAAGACAAATAGATAAACAAAATTCAATGCGAGAGCTAGAATGTTATTTTATTATTGCATCGGAAATAAATACATAAATAAATTTGTTAAGATTATGTTAATATAATTTAAAATTGAATTAAATGTAAATTTAAAAAAAAACAAAAAAAAATAATTCAAAACATAAACTAACTCGAACTAGATTGTCATATTTATCATGCAATTGTGATAAAAATTATCATGACAAGAGTAAAATTAATGAATAAAATAGTATATTACGTCGCTAGGCAGGAAAGTAGTCCTTTTCCGGACTGAGTAAGTTGTACGAGGCGAAGCCGAGTGCCAACTTGCGAATCTGGAAAAGACTACTTTCCTGCCAAGTAACGTAACATAATTTTAATTAATGTATAATTGTTAAAAAATGTCATATACCAATTGAACAATTTTATTTATGTATGATATCATAATTCATTGCGTTTTTTACTGATCATTTTTATTACTGATTTTTTTTACTGAATTTATTATTACTGATCTTATTAATGTAAGTTTTAAATTAATAATTTTTCCTTGCTTGGCTATAATTAAAATAAAGTTAAAATAAAGTCATCTGTTGTAATAACCAATTCCTTAAACAATCAGTACGGCTTTTTTCATTTGCAAGTAATATGAGCTCTTTTTGTATTATTTAGTGTTATTCTTCAAGCAATTTTTTCAAAGCAAATTCTTTATGAAAGCCAGCATAAATAAATCTGAATTTATATCTTTTACATTTTCCATTTTGTTGTTTAGATAAATTAATTATTTTTCAAAGAAGTGTTATGAAAAGATAATTAAGTTACAAATTTTTAATTTGTTTACAAGTTATGTGCTATATTTCGTCAATATCTTGTAAAATTTGAAATGAATTAGTATATTTCACGTCAAGCAACGAACGATATTTGTCCTGCCCCTGCAATAGAAGTACTGATTTTGGAGGCTGAAAACAGTCGCGAAAAGTGAAACTCACGACTGTTTTCAGCCGCCAAACGTAGTACTTTTATTGTAGGGAGCAGGAAAAAATAATTCAAAACAATCCAATTCTCTGATGATTATTTCTTTAGTAAATATCAACAATTTTGAATGATTGATATTTTGTGAGAACCGCAATTTTTTGTGATTGAAAATTTATACATTTATATTTGTTGTTGCAGAGCAGTGAAAGTGATAGTGTTTCATCCAATAACCATAACAATGAAAGTGAATCCATCGATGAAGATTTAACAAACTCTCTTTATTTAACGGATAAAATGAGATCATTCCTTCAAAGTGCAGATTGCACAGATCCGATTAATGTACCAACGTCAGCCAGTCCAGTTGAAGTAATTTTGATGGTCTTGAAGTATGCCGAAATGAACTCTCTGTCGAACACTGCGCTAGCGAATTTATTTACGTTAATCAATCATATATTTGAAGGAAAAATATTTCCAGACAGTAGATATCTAATTGATAGAATGTTCAATTTGTCTACTGGAATTTTATATCATGCTGTTTGCATACATTGCGAAAGTTACATTGGTCAATATTCATTAACAGATGATAATGTTGTTTGTAACTATTGTACAAAAGTTATAGATGTCAATAACGAGTCGTTCACAAATTATTTTGTAACTATTGATCCAACTTTTGAAATAGAAAATTTAATCAAATCTAATGCAACTTATTACGATGAAGTAACTAAACACAGGATCAGAGACCCAAATATCGTAAAAGACATTTTTGATGGATCTGAGTATCAACGCATTGTTAACACCTTAAAAAATGAAGGTATTCGCGATTATGTGACAGTTATTTTTTCTTCAGATGGGGCGCCTGTATTTGTTAGTTCGAATTATTCAATTTGGCCGATTCAGTTAATCGTCAATGAAGTTCCTCCTGAAATAAGATTTTCTTCGACAATATTAACAGCTCTTTGGTTTGGTCAAAGTAAGCCAAGTATGGATACTTTTCTTGTTCCGTTTGTTAAAATAATGAATGAACTAACAAACGTAGGTTTCTCATGCACAATAAACGGAGAAAATCGACAATTTAAAGTTGTTCCAGTATGCTGCTGCGCAGACAGCGTTGCGCGGGCCCCGATGCAAGGATTAACTCAATTTAATGGTTATTTCGGTTGCAACTGGTGCTTGCATCCGGGCGAGTATATTGGTGGTTCGATGAGATATGTATTACAAGATCATCCTTGCGCTAAACGAAAACATGATGAGTCAATACAACATATTGCTGAAGCAGTAGATACTTTTGGATCTCGAGTTTATGGATTTAAAACGGCAAGCCAACTGATAAAATTAATTTATTTTGATATTATTGATGGCTTTGTGCCAGACTATTTGCATAATGTCGCGTTAGGAATTGTTGAGCAATTTTTAATGTATTGGTTACAAGATCCGCAAACGTATACACTTGTTAATAATCCCGAAGCGTGTATCAAAGAATTGTTAAAAACAGTGAAAATACATATTCAAGCCGCTCGTCGAGTCAGAACATTAAAACATAAAATGTTTTTTAAGGGAAGGGAATGGGAAAATTGGCTTCTACTAAACAGTTTATTTATTTTAAGATACATTTTGCGTGAAGAATATTTTAATCACTGGTCAAAACTGGTAGAAGCAATTTACACTCTCTTACAACCATCAATCTACATTAATTCGATCGAACATGCTGATATATTGCTGCATGAATTTGTAGGTGAAGTTGAAGAATTGTATGGCGTGTTGGCTATGACATACAATGTCCACCAACTTCTACATATGGCAGACAGTGTTTTCAGTTGGGGTCCGTTATGGTGCCATAATGGTTTTTCGTTCGAATCTGGAAATTATTCATTATTGCAAAAAATTCATGCAGCAAAAGGCGTGTGCAATCAAATATGTAGGGCTGTTGCATTATCTCGAAGCGCAAAATTGATTAAAAGTATTATTTCTGAAGATGAAACGATTATTGCCGATCACTTTAATGACAGAATCAATCCCAAAATTACCGTTAATTGTATTAAAGTAAACGACACTAGATATTTTGGTAAAAGTATTCCGGTAAATGATAATATTTGTGAACAATTTGAAATAGAAATTATGCAATACGAAAGTTATCTTAAAATTGTTAAAAACGGATGTGTATATTCGACATGTCTAAAAGTTAATAGAAGAACAAACAATTCATTCGCTCAATTAGTCGATGGTACGTACGTTTGCTTACAAGAATTTTTAGTCAACGAAACAACAGGAACCGAAATCACAATAGGCAAAAAACTTGCAGTGTCTAATTTATTACCCAACTCATGTCCAATGTATCAAAAGGTGAATGAAATAAGTCAGCAACTTTCCAGTTTTAGTACAAAAGATATTAGTAAGCCTTGTGTATATGTCAAAATATTTCAAGATTCTTACATCTGCTCATTGCCAAATTTATATCATTATTCATAAAAAGAGTTGCGCTGATTAATTGTTATTGCAAAAATTATTAATGTTGTTAATATTAATAATTTTTGCTTGCATTTACAATTACGATTTTCAAGTTTATTAAAGTTTTATTTTAATATTTTATTAGCAAACAAATTATAGTCAATGTGATTTTCTTTATTTAATACAATACTTAGTATACATTGCATTTTTATATTTTTTA
>JABFPJ010003643.1:0-15611 GCA_022817425.1 Gryon sp. ZL-2020
TGTTCGCTCGGCAACCAAAGCGCATCTGATTTTCAACGAGAGTTATCGGCTCGCTTGTGCTCAGCGTTCAAGCGAGTGCGTGAGGTAGGGCGTGTGCGTGTTATCAAGCGCGTGAGTTTCAGTTAATTTGATTTGCGTATTGCTAATCGCAAAAATTACTACCTATCAATTAAAAATATGCTTTGAAGTTTGGCACATTAACTACATTTTCCTTAAGCAGGCTGTATCTTAGTCAATTTTCACCGAATTTACACTTTTTTTTTTCAATTTTTTGGTAATTGGATTTCCTAACTGATGACAACAAAGCCTAGGAGTTCCCATAAGAATTAATTCCGGTGGTCCGCTAAACTTCGAACAATTTTTTAACAAAAATATGCCATACTAGGCAGCGCGTTTTCGTGGCATTGGTAAGGCCAAACAGGGTGCTAGATGTCTCAGAAGAAAGGTCTAGGACATATTTAGATCTTTTAGCTTTAGACGTTTAATGCGATTTTAATTTCAATGACTTTTAATGAAATTGCCACTACTTTAAATATGATTATTTTTATTCTCAAAATAGTGATCTATTTTTTTCCCTCCAGTGTATTTAAAATGAAAATACTTTTTTATTAAGTGTCATAGGTTGTCATAATTTTTCATTTTTTAAAGTAAAAATTGTTTCTCTATTTTACGTGTCAGTGACAGTGGACAAAAGTGGAACTATCAGAGTTTTGTGCCGTAAACGAAGTTTACGGCACTCTAACTTGCTAGTTCCACTTACGATCCGCTGTCACTGACGCGTAAAACGTTATACATGCCTCGGACGCAGTGGCGCCCCCGGCTGTAATATACTATTTTGGACATTTTAGGAATTTTTTTTCTCATCGAATATTTTTTCTGTCTTGCCTATCAATCAACAGATGTTAATTTTACTTTAAAATTTTATATTAAAGATAGATAACAAAACATATAAAATGTCTTGAAAACATGTGTCTTACACCATTTTTGTATGTCTGACAAACGTTACTCGATAATACGAAAATGTATTAAATATTACATTGACGTCTTAATTAAGTTGCGAATAAGAATCTTAATTTAGATGACTTAAATTTTAAGAAAAAAATCAAGTCATAAGACATGAACATGTGTCTAATTTGAGACAGTAATGTGTCTTAATTTGATCACTAAAAACCATTCAAGACGCATAAGTGTCTTATTTAACACAGCAGCGTTTTAATATGAGACGGTTAAGAAAGGACATTTTTTGGAGTGTGGGAAGCTAATGGTAAGCTTATGGGAAGCTAATAGGATGTTAATGTTCAGGAAAAATTAAGCTAATATAAAATGGGAGATTCAGATAAATTGAAAAGTAAAGGCTAAGTACAAATGAGGCCAGGTACAGAAATTTAAATTTAATTCAAACTTTATTTGAGTAAAATCGGAAAATAAACTTGAATGATGATAACGAAGGCCCCATACAGGTGAGCCATATAGTAGAGTTGCAGACATTATGCAATTAAATAACTATTCTTTGCTCGGCCAATCATTAGTTTTTGAATATTGTAAAACTGATAGCATTGCACCGGTTGCTATTTTTGCCTTTTTCAGCGCTTCTCTGGCTGCCGAAAGACCGAGACCGGAACGGCTTTCCCTTGGCCTTGAAGTTAACAATTTGTGTTTTGTCTGTAATAACAGTTAAGCCCTTCAAATTTACGTAATCTTCCAACACCTGGAGTTTTCTTTATAGGTCCACTGCAGAGTTTGCCAGGACAACGATATCATCCGCATACATCAATGTAAGGATATCTTCGCGGCCATTTACATTTAATCCAACGAAATTTCTGTCTCTGAGGAATTCCTCAAGGTCCGCGAGAAACAGAATGAAGAGCGTAGGACTTCAAATTTCGCCACGGAGGACACCCTCAATGATGTCCGCTGGGTCAGAAAGTTCGCCGTTTTCGCCCTTCACCCTGATATTCGCATTATCATATAGACCCCTCAGAATTCTCAGGAACTTAGGGCTCATGCCCATTTCAAATAGCCTGTCCCAAAGTCCATGATATTTCACAGAATCAAAAGCTCTTTTGAAATTGATAAAGAGCCCGTAAGCCTTTCTCCCCGGAAGTCTCAACTATATATGAATGACCGATTGCAGAGCGAATACATTGTCCTGGCAATCTCTGGATACTCGGAAACCGGCTTGAGCTGTGTGTGCTAGTGTATTCGTAGGCTGATTTCTTCGCAGAAATAAGGCTTCTATATTTCAATTTTTTCTCAAAATATTCCAATTTTGTACCTGAGTTGTCAAAATTTTCATTTTTACATAAGCGTAACAAACTTTGCAGATCTGATTTCGTCGACCGACACGCACGATCGAACCAAGGCTTGTTTTTCTTTAGCTTGCAACTTCCGGCGAACCTTTTGAAGAGGTCGGAGTTGGTTACGGACTTCGTAAATAGCGAGTTTCAAATTTCTATACTGGGCATTAACGTCTAACCTTTCGAAACCAAAACCAACCTACGTTTGGCTTTATCCTGAACAAGGATAATCTATCCAGTTCAGCAATTGTTTCAGTAAGTCTATTCTGGCTCGAGGCATTTGTGCTAATGTCGTCAGATAGGTCAGGGGACGATTTATTTTTCTCTAGGTTGGAAAAACGGGTATCAAGATCTTTAACTGTGTCCCTTCAGAAAACATCTTTTTCCCTCATTTCTGTCTTTAGGGCCGATATTTCGTCTAATGTATCTGATCTTGCTTTGGAAATTTCCGTTTTTAATTCTTCAAAACGTTTCTGATTATCAACATTCATTTTACGTAGTTCCTTCATGAGAACAGATACAACCTCAGCACATGAGACGTTTGACAGGTCATCATCAATGCGGATTTTCTTCGGCTCCTCTTTCTGCTCTACATCCACTGAGGTTTCGAGAATTCTCTCCTATGGTGAAATACACTTATTTAAATAATCATTGAATAAAATCTAATAGTAATTTTAAACCTTATTTCAATTAATTTAAATAAAAGAAAACAAAATTAAAAAACGTATGAAACTAAATATAATTACAAGTAAGGAAATAACTCATTAAAAATCACTATGTATCCGAGTAAACTTGTGATGGTAAATGCATTTAGTAAATTTTACTTTTTGACTTATTAGTTTTTTATAATTTTAACATTATAAAAATATCCTTCTACGAGTTTCGAACTCGGTACCTGCCGCTATTTCTTAATAAGCCGTCATATTTTAACCTCGCGGCTATTCGCCCGACTGTCGTTAAAAAGCTTGTTATGTTACTTAAACTATCAAGGCGTGAAATTTATTTTCACATAATATTTACAATGAGAATTAGTAAAAATTCATCAAATATTTGTAAAAATTACTATTAAATTAGTAAAAATTCATCAAAATTAATGAAATTTTAATAAAAATCTATCAGTTATCACGAAAACAACATTACCATCACAAGTTCACTCGGATACATAGTAATTTTTAATGAGTTATTTCCTTACGTGTAAAGAAAGACAATCATTATATTTACAAAAACAAAATGTCAATCAAAGTTTCCATATGATATTGGAAACCAGATATTGGAAATCACAGAAGCTGACATAACCTGCCCTGGCTCGTAGGGTCGCTTCTTGATAAAAGATATTTCATTACAAAAGACCATTACATTACTTTGTAATGAATTTCACATTTGATAGTTGATCCTTTAAAATGGGACACTCTAACATTTTATTATGTGCATAATGCATAATACTAATTTGAAATTACGCTTACATTTTTCAATATTTCCGTATTTTCTATTGTCGAATAAGGAGTTAAAAATATCTGATTTACTGAATTGAATTGTAATATTTTATGCGAAAAATGACTGTGACAGATCTGATTAAATTATTTATATAATTTTTGAAAAGTAAAATTGATAATCTCTTAACTCAAAAACTTTTTCGGATTTTCACTTGGATTTGGGTAACGTACGATCGTTGTTACCAGATCTTATGCATTTAGAAATCTAACCATCATAAATTTCCTAATTCTATACTCAACACACTTAGTATTTCTTTGCAATTAAATTTGTGAATCGAAGAAGTAAAATGGTTGCATTATGTTATACAACCGCATCAACACATTCATTAATCATGTTAAATAATTTATTTCTATTACTTTATTTGTCTATACAAAATTACGATAATATAAATACAAAAAATAACACTGAGAGCAAAAACCAATAAAAATTGCCGGGCTTGTCATAGTAAACATAAGCAATATTGTCGAAAAGGAAATAAATATGATGTTTAATTAATATTTTGTAGTGATTTACTTGACTATTTAAATTTAGTCTACATCATTTTTAAGTAAATTCCTTCATGGACGAAGATATGAACAACAATTTTATATTTTATTATATCGTAACTATTGCTGCTTTTTTATATAAATTATATATATATTTTTTATATGATATACATTCGACTCTCACATGGTCCTACACCTATGGGACCGGAAACTCTCATGCTGTCCTACAAGCAATATGGCGTCGGATGTTCAATGTTTTCCCTGATTGGTCCGTTTTAGCGGTACATTCAAAATTTCTACGTTTTTATTTTTTTAAATGTATTACATTTATTTTTAACATAAATTAAGAAATAAGTAATAATATTGATTATTATTATAAAATCTGAATATAATCTGATTATTTTATGATGGAAAAATATCTTTTTGGATTATATTATATATAATTTTAGTACTTTTATCAATGTAATTTAATTTCTATTTGAGATGCTTTGGCAGAGATTGTATTGACTCCTCATGATAACAATAACGTTGTTACAGTTTGATTTCACAATCTTTAAGACAATTAATTTGAGTAGTTTCTTGTGAGTACGTGTAACAGTTAACTTCAGCAGTAATACAAAAAATATTTGATATTTTGAGTTATATTTAATTAAAAATATTGGATTTTTGAGTAAGTAAATTATTAATTTATATATTTATAATTTATATGATTCAATATATAATTAAATTATAACTTTTTATTTAGCTACAATAATGGAAAAGGCAAAGAAATATTTAGGTATATCAAATAAAACAGAAATTTTAAAATTGACTGACTTGTTGGATACACTTTTTACTGATAAAAACTGAAGTACTTTTGTTCATTAAAATAGTTAAAATTATAAAAGTTTACGTATTTTACTTATTGATATATTGTATTTTATAAAAACTGTTTTTGTTTGTATTAGAAAGTGAATAAATACATTTATTTATATTATTATTAGTAATAATTTATTAATAATTTAATGAAATGTGAAAATTACCGCGTTTCGCGGTAGATTTAGAATGTAGAATCAAGTGAAAGCGGAAGTGTAGGACAGCGTGAGAGTGTAGAACGAAGTGAATGTAGGACCACGTGAGAGTCGAGTGTAACATTTTTATAAAATGATATATATAAAAAATACATTTTTTAAATTTTTATAAAAAATATAAAATCTCTATTTGATTCATAAATTGCAAGCAGTGATTGTCTGAGATTTGCACAGTTTCAATAACGGGAGAAGAGTCGCAAGTAGAGTAGTAATAAGCAGTTGAACAGCAATCAATAATCAGAATTTGACGGAATTACACAATAATAAATAAAACAATATAAATATAGTTAACGTTAACTAGTTTATAATTATTATGCTAAAATATCTGATAAAAATACAGAAAAATAATGAAAAGTAGCGACAGATAATAGTAAAAAATAACTAATAAATAAAATGATAAACGTATATGAAAAGAAATCAACAATGTAATCAACGTAATTCAAACTAATCATCACACGAAAAATTTTGCTGAATTGCATTTTCAATGACTGACTTGAACCTCTCCTTTGAGAGTGATAAAGTCTTTCTCGACAGACGTAAGGAGTTAGCCAATCTAATTATTCGAGGTATGGTGTTATGAAATCTGAAGTTAGAGCGGCAGAATTCGGTAACAAAAAGTTCTGGGTTTCTCGTGCTTCTTCCAGGTTCATTCAGCCGGATCATTTCGAAGATGTCAATACACAGTATATCTCCGTTGAGGATGGAATGAAGAAAGAGTAGATCACCTATCTGTCTTCTCGTCTGTAGTTTGTCCAGATTAGAAGTTATCAAAGCGTCGGTATAGTTATGGAAATAAGATGATATTGGTTGTCTAGACTTAAACATAAATAGACGAAGGAACTTGTGTTGGACTGATTCTATTGCCCTTATATTAATGTCAGTGTAAGGGTTCCATATCACTGGAGCGTATTCGAGGATGGGTCTAACTAGGCTGACATATAGTTTCCTCACCGTTGTTGGCGCGTAGAAATGCTTACTATTTCTAGTTACGAATCCCAAGATCCTCTGGGCTTTGGTAACCATGTTCTCAATGTGTCGATTAAACGACCCGTTCACGCAAAATTTTACTCCCAAATCAGTAATGCTGTCAGTCGGCGACAAGGCAGTTCCATGAATTTCGTAATCAAAATTAATCAAGGTTCGTCTCCTGGTAAAACGCATGATTTTACATTTGGATACATTTAAGCCTAGACTATTCCTGTCGGACCACGCTGCTAATCTGTCAAGATCCGCTTGTAGCTCATAGGAATCGCTCAGATTTCCCACCGCGCGATAGAGCTTGACATCATCTGCATACATAAGAGAATTACTGGATTTTATTGCTAGTGGTAGGTCGTTGATGAAAATATTGAATAGAAGAGGTCCCAGATGAGACCCCTGTGGAACTCCTGACATTGCCACGTATGTAGCACTAGCTGATCCCTCTATTTTCACTGTGTAAGTACGACCGGAAAGATATGAGCAGATCCATGACAAAAATGGGCCATGTATACCCAATTGTTCCAACTTCTTAATCAAAACAGCGTGGTTAACTTTATCGAATGCTTTTGCGAAGTCCGTATAGATGACAGAGATGGGCATTCTTTTAATCCATGGATTAAGGATTGAAAATATTTAAAAATCTTAAAATTTAGGAATAAGGATTAATTGTAATCATTAATTTATACGATAAAGGATTAAGGATTAAATCTAATCATTAATTCATAATATGAAAGATTAATAATTAATTTTTATCATTAAACCACTAAATGGATTACGGATTAAATAATTCACTAATTGGATTAATAATAAATTAATCATTTTTCAATTTATCATTAAATGTTTCACGCATTTCGCGCCGGCCGACTTTTCCGTGTGAAAAGTCATCATTTGACGATACGTGAAGAAGTTTTTGATATGAAAACGTTGGCTTGTGCGCATCTGTCATCTGTCCACCTTGCCGCGAATGACTCGCGGCAAGGTGGCTACGTGTGCCACTACTAAAACTGATTTCTTATTTAAAATTTTTTTTTTAATTTGAATTCAAATTTCATTCTTCAATTTTATAAACATTTTATTACATAAATTAATCATTTAAATATTTTAATGTAAATAATGTATTGTATAATGAAATAATAGTTAATAATATATTTATTTTTATGATTAAATATATTTTTTATTTTGTATGACTAAATACAATGCATTGATTATATTTATACAATTAAATAATAAAAATCATTTCTATGAATTTCCTAAAATTCGTAATAAATTTTTGTACATAGAATTCATAACATAATTTTGTACTTATAAATGATTGTATTCGTAATTTGTAAAATTGGAATTGAACGACATCTGCGAGATAACTTCTGTATTATTGTACTATATTACAAATGGCATGTCAAACTGAATGTGTTTACTTGTTATAGAGATTATTTGAAATTTTGATTGTTGCTAATTGTTTAAGAAATTGTGATAAAGTATTAATATCTTATTTTGACGATTAAAACATTGTGTACAAATAGTGTAATTATGTAAAATTAGTGCAATTATTTATAATTAATTCAGTGAATCAAAAAAATACAAAAACGAACAAATTTGTTTAGAAGATTGGAAGTAGAAGAAAATGTAAGTATAATACCTTTTTCTTATTTTCATCTTTTCAATACGTTCAGTAACATTACGCACTGTTTTCCTAATAGAGTTTCGATTCGACTTCATGTTTATTATTACCTTCAGGCAACAATGTTTATTATGACCTTCAGACAACAATTGATAAAATATATAAATATAAACTAATAATAATTCGTTTTTTCTAAAAAATGTTATTAAATTTGTATGAACAAAATTAAATTACACACACAATTATTTGAAAAATTGAATCATAAAATAAATAAATTTAATTGCGTAGTTTGCGTATATTGTCAATTGATGTATATTTGTTCTTACCCATAATTACTGTAAATATTTTAAAAGTATTTTTATGTTTACAGAAATTATTATGTCGTCAGATCATGATCGAATAATTGAAGACATCGATAATAGTCTTCACATAGAGAGCAGCTTGACCTCTGATTCAGATTCATCAATAATACAAGCACCGAAACGGAAGAAAATTTCAAAGAATTATAAGTTCAGATTCCAGTGACGCTGATGTGAGTGGAAATGGAGAAACCATTCGGAAAGCCAGTTGCTCAAAACTATCAGCAAGACTCCGAAATTTTACAAAGAATAAATCTAAAAAAAGTCAAAAGGCAGACTAAAAAAGTTTGTTAAGAAAAACGTGCAAAAAAAGGCATTTCTGAATGGTAAATTCTTCGAAGTAGACATCCAAAGATCATTTGCTGATGGTGGATCGGTTGTTGCTGTTTGCAAAAATTGTCCATCGTTAAAAGAAATTAAAGGATGTACAAGATCGTCCTCAAATTTTGTCACGCACATCAAGGTAAGAAATTCGTTAATACTTTTTTAATACAGTTGGTTAACAGTTTATTTTATGCTTAATAATAATTATTTAAAACTATTTTTCAGAATAAACATCCAAAATTGATGCCATAGTATATAAGGCATAAGAATCATAAAAGAGTAGTAAATGGGCGAGTTTCCAAAATCCAATCCAATGCGAAGAAAGCCGAATGTACTTTCTCTCAACGCACACTCTGAATGCACAGAAATTTGAGAAGGATATGAAAACCATTAAAGATTGGTTAAAAAATGAAGCTAAATATATCTGTATTTATATTGCGAAGTTTTTTAGGCGTTACTGCCCACTGGGTAATTTTTTAAATGCTTAAATTCAGCATTGAGTTAAATGATTAATGTTTTTACGGTTTTCTAATATTAATATGTTAATAAAATATTAAATTTTCCAAATTTATTTTACAATTTTCTGCATTTTTTAATTTAATTGTATTTTTACGTTTTTATTGTAAGTTGCATTACATTGTATTAATTCATTTTTCTTCTTTTCAATAGATAGACCCCAAAACGCTAGAACGCAAATCAGCCGCTATAGCCTGTAAAAGGTTTCCCGGAACACACTCTTTCGACCAAATCACGAACCGCCTTATAGAAATACACGAATCGTTTGACATAAACAAAGACAAACTTCGGGCGACAGTTACAGATAATGCAAGTAATTTTTGCAAAGCCTTTAGAGATTACGGTGTTCGGACGAATACCAGCAGTAAAGGTATAAGCAATAGCCAGTGTGCGTTACAAAGCAGGGAAATATTTTGCTTTAATTTTATTTAAATATTTAGGCAAATTATTAATATTTCTTGCAGTATTTATAATTTAATCATTTTATAACATCAACAAATATATGTTTATAATATTTATAAAAATTGTGTAAAGTTAAATTATTGTTTATTTGATCATTATAAAATTTATTTTATTGATAGTTTTATTATTTTCAACTCAATATCAAATTACTTTTTTTATTCTTATATGAAAAGTGTTATTTCACTAAATGGGCGTTTTCTTGATTTTTTTTAGACCAAAGAATGATTTTTCCGACGACTCAAATGATGGTCATGCGCAAATGGTTCCAGCGGATTTGTGTTTACCAAATCATTTGAGATGCGGGTGTCATATTATACATCTGATAGCTATTGCAGACATGCAGAAAATATTAAACGCCAATTCAAGTTTAAAGAAAAAACATGACTTGGCCATGTTACGTTGTACTGCATTGTGGGATAGAACTCGTTCTGCGAAACAATGTGAAATCATACAGAAAGAATTAGGTTGCGCGTTACGACGTCCAATTAAAACACGGTGGAACAGTTTGTTCGATTCAATTCGTGTGATTTTGAAGGTCAAGGACAAGGTGACAGAATCATTTCATGATACCGTAAATATTGTAAATTGTCTCCGTCGTGAGGATTTCTGTTTCCTTGAAGAATACGTTGAGTGTATGACTCCATTTGCGGAAACATTGGACCGTTTGCAAGGCGAAGATCAATGCTTTTATGGCATTTATTTACCATCTTTAATATCGTTAAGAAACAAATTATGTAATTTAAGGAAAAAGTATTTTCACCACACGATGCAATTACTCGATGGACTTATAAATGCGTTAGAGACAAGATTCAGAATGTTTTTTAAGATTGAGGGGGAAGGGCGCAACGTAGCTATTGCTGCGACACTTCACCCGACTTTTAAAACGCGTTGGATGCAATGTTTATCACGTCAGGACAGGCTGAAAGTTCGAAATCTGTTGATTGAAGCCGCTTTAAGATGTGATGAAAACGTTTCATGTGATAATATTTTACATGAGAATTTAGAAGACGACTTTTTTCAGTTCAAAGGCAACGACGAATCTGATGATAGTCAGTCGTCGACCGAAAAACTTGCGGCCGAATCGATAGTTCTTAATTATTTACAAGAACCTTGCACTAAGAACTTATTCGTAGTGAAACATAACAAATTAATTTATAATTTGTTTTTGAAGTATAATACTTCCCTCCCATCATCTGCGGCTGTCGAACGCCTTTTCTCCTACGCTACAATGATTAACCTTCCGCGATATAATCGGTTAAGTGACGATTCGTTCGAAAAAAGAACAATTTGCAAAGCAAATGCCAGCAGTTTTTTAAACTAACATTCTATTCGTTTTCTTCTTATATTATGGTATAATATAAAAAGAGAAAGATTGTCTTTCTTATCCTCTATTATTGTGTTTTTATACAGATAAAATTATATTTTCCTTCTCAAATATAATGATGTATCGTGTAATTGGCATTTAGTACGAAACTACAATATTATGAAAGTTCATTATTTTTATTTAATTTCAATTATAAATTCCTATTATCTTCGATAAGGTATAATATTATTTAATCATTAATCGAAATTATATAAATTAATCATAAGAAATATATTAAGTACATTATAAATTAATGTTCATTTGTAAGTTTATATAATAAGTAATTTGTACAGTATGTAAATATTTAAGTTATTTATAATCATAATAATTGTATAATTGTACAATAACATTTCACTTCATTATATTGTATAACATTTAATTTGTTTTATTTATTTTCTAAATAAATGAAAAATAATTCATTTATAAAATAGTCAATTATTAATTCATTCAATAGATTAAGGATTAAAATTAATCCATTACGGGAATAATCAATTATTAATTCATATATTGAATTAAGAATTGAAATTAACCCTCCATCCACCAAAAAATGGATTAAGAAGTAAAATTAATCATTATTCCGTAATATGACGGATTAGGGATTAAAACTAATTCTTAATTTAATCAAATTGGATTAATGAATATTCTCTACTCAAACTTCATTCCAAATATTCTTAATCAAATTTTTGCCCATCTCTGATAGATGACATCAACTTGGCATCCAAGATCCAAGTTACGGAAAAGAAAGTCATTCAGAAGCGTCAAATTTGTTATGGAGGATCTCCCTACTCGAAAGCCATGCTGTTGATCTGCAAAGATTGGCTTAAGAAATGGTCTCAATTCTCTGGTGATCAGTTTCTTGAAAAATTTCGGTATAGCATTTATCAATGCTATTGGTCGATAGTTTTTTATATTTGTTTTATCACCAGTTTTATGAATTGGTTTAATAAGGCTTGCCTTCCAGGCGTTAGGAAATTTCCCAGAATCAAGGGATTTATTGAACAAAATCCATAATGGGGTTGCTAGACCACATCGAGCTTTCCGAAGAAAGATGTTGGGGATGCCATCCAATCCTGGGCCAGCCGAAGGATCAAGTGACTTAAGGCCATCATAAACTGAAGCAATGTCGAGAGATAGTGACCTAATATTCAATGAGCATGTCAATCCAGAATTGGGCTCATGTCTGGAATCGGTGTCCGTGTCAAAGACCCCCCTACGGACGAAGATATATCCAAAATTATATAGACTGGATATTATACTTATTGCCGCTTTTATATATATTAGATATATAATTGCCTATATTTTTTCTATATTTTCAAGTTCAAATACTTTGATATATATCTTGGATATATATGAAATATAGATTTTATATCTTGTATATATATTTGGATATATTTTCGTCCGTAAGGGCCGAGTGAAAAAAAATATTTGATATATATAAAATTATATAAAAATTATATTTAATATATAAAACATATTTATAATTTATATAAAAATGCGGCAATAGTTATTATAAAATAAAGTATAAAATTATTGTTTATATCTTCGTCCGTGAGGGAAGGACGAACAACTTTTACCCTACTGTTTACAGTCTGTACTTAGGTATTATATGTAGTTATGTTTAAAACAATTTGGTGTGTTGTTGATAATAAATGTGTGCTTTTCATTATATTTTATGTTTTACTGACTAAATATTACCATGGTAGCACGGTAAATTTTTCGTACAATAATTGCTATCTATTTATGTTTGATTATTTGGATGAGTGAGTTTCCCGATACGACTTTTTTCCATAAACAATGAAATAGTACAGTGAATAAAACAGCGGAATAACACTTTGGAGACACAGGATCGATTCCCGGAGAAAGAGTTTTTTTAATTAATAAGTTTAAATTAAAAATAAATATACGTTATAAATAAATTTTACCTTACTGGTACATTATTAAATTTGTTGTTTTTATCAGTTATTCTTATTATATTGTGAGGATAAATTATTCTCTACTGGTAAGGTAAAATTTATTGTGTTTTGTAACTGATTTTACGTCTAAAAGTTTCTTAAAATAAACCGGAAGAAGCGTAATTTTTAATATTTACTCATTATTACCGACGTTTATTAAGCAAAACAGTAAATTTAATGATATTTTCACAATATTTTTTATTTATTATTTGGTTCAGTATTTTGTTAAAAGGGTTTAAAGTATTTTGTTAAAGTACTTTATATAAAATTGATAATAATTCATAATATGCTTTGATAAAATAAAATATCATAATATATATTTAGTCTGCACTCAATATATGCAAATCGACCTATTGAATAATTTCATATCTATTTAATTAAAAGCAACGGTCGAATTAATTTTTCATATGATGAATAAGAGAGTGAGCTGCATATTATGCAGCTCACTCTTTAACTAAATACAATTTTTTCTCTCAATGTTTCAGATTATTCTGGTGTAGTAATAGTATATTACTGCTGAGGGCGCCACTGCGCCCGAGGCTGGTACGCTATTTTGTGGACCGAGGGAGCGGACGGTAAAGTGGAACTTACCGCCCTAGGGCATGGTTAGTTCCTCCTTTGTCTGCTCCCAAGGTGCATAAAATAATCTATATGCTTAACTACATTAATTTAATTTGAGATACAAATGAAATAATTATATTTGTTAGTTTCGCTAGTTAATTATATCTGTTTTAGAAAACAAACAGTGCATGTCCTTTATACTAAATCATTATCACATAATGAGAATAACATGAATTTCGTACAATGTATGTGAGTTGCTTAAGTAACTAGATCGCATTGCATTTGCGCGCAAGTTGGTCATGATTTTGTCAGACAAATCAGCAGACACCTCATGGCGTTACTACGCATTTGTACGAACACTAAAATGAACGGCTTCATCCTTAATTGCATGCGGTAATTATTGTTTACGCAGCAAATATATTATCATGCGCATAAATCTACGATTCGCGCAAGTTTGCTCAAAGTCTCGTAAGCAAAGCTACGTGAGTTCTTGAGGCATTACGCTGACTTGCAATTTCTTCAGTTAGTACGAAACGTTAATTACGGTGATCCGCATACATACATTTAGCACTCTTCAGAATGTATAGTGCAACGTCGCTCGAATTATTTTGAACACGAGATCCCCAGAACATCATTGTTATGAAGTATTTGAATATTGACTCTGAGTTGCTAGTACTTTCTAACTCAAGTTTCTTTAATAGGGATGATATATGTATTTATTAGTTTAATTAATAATTATATAGTTATTTAATATTAACTAATAGTTTATTTAATAATTATTTATTAGTAAATTTGTTTTATGAAAAATAAATGAACATTAATACACACATTTTAATACACTAACAGAAATTTATAATCATTTTTTCCCTTAATTTGGGGTAAAATAGTTTTACAATGCCTTTTTTTTAGATTTTAAACTTTAAAGTCCAAAAATTGGTATAAATGTTGAAGAAATGATTTTATAACAATAAAAATCAGTATAAAACAGGGGAAAATTTTACTATAGAAATATATGCCTAAAAATAAGAGATGTTTTAAAATATCAAACTTAAATATTACTTATTTTGAAATCATAAAATTACTCTAAATTAGAGGAATTTAATATTCATTAATTTTTCCCTTAAATTAGGGGAAAAATAGTTACACAAAACTTCTAAAGATTGGTATAAAAATGTATACAAATATACGAATATATTTCTATTTGAACTAATGAACACTCATTTCTCACAAGTGCTAAAGATAGCTGCAGCTTGATATATCAAGCTGACATGATCTCACCTTTTAACATGTAATTTCTGTATCTTGTTTTCTGCGTATTTGTAAATATAAATTGATATAGATATATGCGCATAACAGTGTATGTATGTATGTATATTTAAATAAATGTGTGCGAAATTTATTATATAATGAATAAAAATCAAATTATTCATATATAAAAATGAATTATAAAATAGATGAGATGATAACAATATAAAACTACAAAAATATAATTCTGATAATAATGGAAAAGTTTGTCCAACAGAAAAATGCATGATGTGTATTATGATATAATATAAGTTAATAATGTTATCTACACGCAAAATAAAAACCTAATAATGTTTACCAAAAGGTATGGTAAAGAGAAGATATAATTTCAGGCATTAATAATTTTACTATAACATTATTGGAAAAATGTTGCGCAGATGAGCACTGCGCAGAATTGAAAGTATGCGCAGTACTCATCTGCGCAAGTTGTATCCAATAATGGTATAGTAAAATTATTAATGCCTGAAATCATATCTTCTCTTTACCATACCTTTTGGTAAACATTATTAGGTTTTTATTTTGCGTGTACATAAACTTGTATAAAAATTATTTTTGTGATCTTGATATTCTTTTTAAAAATTACCCCAATATAAAGTAAAATTTAAACTTGAAATCAGCTGAAAACATCTCTTCATTGAACTTTTATTTGCATTCAAATGTGTGATAAACATACCCATTTTTGATAAGAAAATACACGTACAGTAGACGACCAACGTCTGTCCACTGTTGTGCCACGACGCGATTAACGTCTGTCCACAGCTGATAAGCGCTTATTCTTGAGAGAGGGGGTAAAATTCAGCACCGTACATCAACTTCTCAAGTTG
>JABFPJ010003644.1:0-15608 GCA_022817425.1 Gryon sp. ZL-2020
CAATAAATAAACAAAAAAAAAAAAAATATAAAAAGTGATACCAAACTGAACACCACGTAGTCAGTATTAAACATTTTTTAGCTTGATTAGAATTGTCGCTTTGCTAATGTTGCCGATAATGTGTCATATTACGAATGATTGTGCTCAAAGTGTTCTTCCTATAATTGTGCGATTTTTTGTCATAATTTTATTTAACGCAAAAATTTTTATCTTCCCGTTGAATTATCGTGACGCTTGACTGAGCCAGAATTGCAAGGTTGCTAATTAATCATTTTGTGAATGATAAAGACTTTACTGCCAATTAGGGGCGTTTTGTTTGTAATTAAAGAAAGAAAAAAAAAAGAATAAAATTAAAACAAAGCGACAGAAGGAAAGTTAGTGGAAAGCTAAAAATAATAATAATATGACGATAATATAAAAGTGACATAAATTCAAGGTTGCTATGTGTTAAATGTAAAAATAATTTTAAGCAAAAGTCAACCAGAACCACAAACAAAGCAGATGTCAAATGTGTTCGTTATACGATGAATATCATTTTGAAGAATAATTGCAAAGCATTGCACATCTGTGTATGTAAATAATTAGTCATGCTCTGGCTCTGTGTGTGAAAGTGTGACTATTAGTTTAAAAAGGCAATGTTTCGCCGATTTCGAAAAATCGAAAGAAAATGAGAGATGCAAATAAAAAAAATAATAAACAAGAAGAATAAAACCATGCGAAACATACTGAGTTAATGGATGTGGCCGATACCACAAGAGATATTATTTAATTAATAATAGCGTAGGTATTATGCATTAAGAAGAACATACCGGGTGTTTCTTTTCATATTGTACAGCTTTCTTTTAAGGAATTACGTATATTCAGTATGGTTATTAACATTTTTGAAATACAGTAGAACCTCTATGAAGAGTCCATACTTGTGACGTTGTTTCACACTGTGAAGAGTCCATTATTTCCATCTTTTTTTAACCGATGTTTTCTTATGAATAAAAAAAGATAACGATAGTGGACTTTTTGCAGATTACAGACAGAAAGTATGAACTGTTTTCAGAGGTTGTACTGTAAGTGGAAATCAAAATTAATCTCAATTGAAATTTGAAATAATGTTATTTTATTTTTGTGGTGAACTTTAAGTTCTACATAAAATTTTTAAAAAACCTGTATGTTTTTAAATTTAATATTAATACATTTGTAAATCAACACTATGATTACGTTTCAGTCCAAAGTTGTTAGATTAAGTAAGAAAATACTTAAATTAAATAATAATATACTTTAGATGTATTAATGTTAAATTTAAAAAAATTTAATTTAAATAAAAAACTTTGTTTCCTCAAAATTTGGTCTTTTAAAGATTGTTGTTATAAATCGAAAATAAACTTGATATTACAAGATTTGAATATTGGATTTAGCATTTAGTTAATATAAGCTAAGACATATTCATTTTTTAAAAAGAATTTTACAGAAAAAACTAATCAGTTGTGTTTATATTGTCAAAATAATAAAAATTACTGTGTGGAAAAACAAATAAATAAAAACAAAGGAATACTGACGAAAACATAAATATAAGTCACGTGACCTTGTTTACATCTTTGTTTATTTTGTTACATGCAATGTTTTGTATTTTGCACAAAGTAAACATTACTACTTTGTCAATATAAACACAAGTTGTTATTTTCTTCTGAGTTGTTATTTTTCATGTTTATTTATTTATTTCTTTTTGTAAATATGAAACTCATTTAAATGTGATCTGTGCTGAATATATACAATCCCGCCAATTTTTTTGCAAAAAACATTTAATTTAACAAGGAAACCTCGGTATACATGTTAACGTTTGAAAAAATTGTATTTTTGACACGTTTGCATGTGTGTATCTTCTCAAGTCAAATTGTTTTGTAAATCCTAAAGGAACAACAACAACAAAAATAAAAAGCAAAACGAAAATGTTGATCGTAGTCCATTCGAGTTACGAAATTTGTACGTGCAATCGAAACTAGTTATAATAATAAAATAAAAGGAAAATAAAACTAACTTAATGGCAGCATCTTGTTTCTTTACGTAGCAATGCCGAAGTCTCTCCTTGAAATTACCAGTTTTTCAATTTACTCAAAGGTTTGATTTTCTCAATATGAAGAAAAACAAAATAATAAGCTCCCGAACATCGACTCTTAAAAAAAGAAATATTTATATATGTATACATATATATTTTTATTGCAACACCGAATTAGATAAGTATTTGCTCTAAATTTTTCACAATCACTAAAACGAGATTCTCGTTAATCTTTTAATGAATAATTTCAATAAATCTCATAATTCAATAACTAAAACTATTAAACACTCATACAATAATATATTTTAAGACGATTAATTATTGACTAAAATATTAACGACAGTCTACCTTTGATAATAAAATAAATCTCAAAATGTCAGTTATTGATGAACACTATCCTCAAGAATAAACTAATTGAAATATTTCATGTTTTTTTGTTTAATAATAGTAAATTACGCACCAAGGGCGCTGCTTCCCGAGGTCCGTACAGTGCTTTCCATATCTAAAATCTGGGGGGAAAAAAGTACTTTTCCGCCCTAGGGCGAAAAAGACCTCATTTCTGATCCGAGGGCAGAAATGGGTTCGTTTCTGCCCGAGGGTAGACAAATATTTTTCTATCCTTATTGGAGATATGAAAAGTTGATTTTTATACCTGAAAAAAAGTTGTTTCTATCCTTTACCCTTCTTGTTTCAATAGAACGTTTGGGGTTAAAAAAAACCAAAGTTATCCGCGAAAAAAGGATACAGCTGTTAAAAAACGCGTGTCACATAGAAGTAATGTATAAATGCTGCTTCTCTTGTCTGCTTTGTAACAGTTACGGGATAATAACAAATCTAGGTGTTTCATATGAATATTATAAATATTTTAAATAATATAAATATTATAAATATATGCATATACATATTACACGTAAGATATATTTTCTCAACAAACATATCTTATTGATTAGCTCAGCTTTATAGTTAACGTGCTACACGTACTATAACAATGCTATGTATACAGTTTCATAAAAAAAAAGAAAAAAAACAATTGTTTCTAATGTTGTCACACAAAGTTTTATGTTATGAATGATGTCGAGGTGTGTGATTCAGATTTGCGATGGACGTGAGATTTTCATTTGCCCTTTCTATTTTTCCATTCACAGACACTACTTTATATTTTATTTTTATTTGATAAAAAGTGGTTCATTATGGGCTTCGTGCAAAGTTGACTGCAGCACCACAGTGGCAAACATGTATTACTATGTCATTTAACGAAAATTATGTTTTGAATATTTTATTTAAATTTGTATTACGATTAATAAACACTGAACAAGAAGAAAAATAAGAAGACAACGACGTTTTCTAATTTTTCTGAAAAAACAGCGATTTTTGAATGTTAATATCTCTGCACACATTTTGCAAAATGTGAGACACTACAAAAAAAAGGAACAAAGAAAATTTAATATATATAATCCCGCACTCGCGACGCGACCTGGTGCTTCGACGACTAAGGCGTTGCTCTGGCGGTATCTGTGCAGGCTGCGAGACCCACGGGTTAGATGTCTGGGTATACCCGGGTGGCAGAGTATCTCACCCACGCCACCCCAGGGAGACGGAAAATTTCGCCCACGCCAACCTGTGGTATGCCCAGCCATTCCCGCTAGCCCCGTGGCCGCCAGCTATCCAGGGCACGACGGAGCCTTGCGCCCACGTCGTCCCCTGGTAGCACCGGACACCCCAAGAGATTACCCTAGTCCCCGGAGCACCAAGAGGTGAGTTTTAAGAGCTTACGCTCAACTCCGTGGTTTCGGACGAATTTGATTTTTTCGCACAATTTGTTCCTTTTTATAGCCAAATTTGTGTTTTGGTTTTATGTTTTGGTTTTTCTCGATTCTGATTGGTGCTTCCCTTTATTTTTAATTTAATGTCCTTTCAATTATTTAACTTATCTTGAAATTTTAACTTTAATAATTAATTTTCATACCAAATTTCAATTTCATTCTTTTACTTTTAAATTGTTATCAACAAATTCTCAAAGTTGTAAAACGCGTCTACTTTGAGAGTATGTGACTTTTGTTGACAAACTCTGTTCAAAATTTTGGTTATCAATAGTGTATTTAAAATTTATATGAAATTATTAAATTTTGTTTAATTTGAAATTATATTTATTACTTGTTCAGAATCTGTCTTCGTATCTTTTTAATAATACTAATTGCCTATTGATGCTTATTTATTTAAATTAAATCGGCTTTTGCCTTTTCTGAATGTATTAGGAGCATATCAGAATCGAAGAGGTATTCTAATCGCTGCTTCTAATACGCGTGTTAAAGTCTGCATAAGAGCGTCTTTGTCTTGCTCATGGCGCATTAGAAAAGGATATTCCTAATTTCATTGGCGCTGTATTGATTTATCGATTGATCCCCAATTATCGATAATGCAGGAAATCATTTTATTGATTTTAGATATTTCCGATCGATGATAAAAGAAAATGTCTAGAAAATAGAATGTTACATGCCTTCTTCAGGAACTGGAGGATTGGTTGTACCCGACTTGCGGATATTCCACCGATGCTGTCCCAGTAGGTCAAGCATCTCCCTGGAATGTCGATAGTCACTAGAGCCCAATGATTCGGGCAGTGAACCGGGACGAGCACCAGTTCATACTCGAAAAGGTCCTCCTTCCGAAACCAACGCTTGACCCCCACGTATCCATTGCGAAAGAGCCCCAAAAGGACTCCATCTCCTTAGGTTTAGGATCAAACGTTTGTTCCGGTATTGTGGCTCTCACCCTATCGACCTTCACCAGGCAGTTGCTGAGGTGTCTTTTATCCTCTTTCAGCTCTTCGAGGGTCTCTTCCTTGTCTATTATTAGGCCTAGCTTGAGCCATTCCGGAGCGAGGGTGTCTAAGGTGGCCAACTGTCCTTCTATTCGTTGGAGGGTTTTTGTTGTTCTTTCCTCCAACTCCGTCAATTTTTTTTCGGCCCTTTCTTGGACAAGGGTCCTATCCACGGGGAGTCCTTCTCTTTGTAACTCCCTCCGGGCTGCGCGATTGAGCTTCGTCCACCGTATTTTGCCCATTTCTCTTTCTGCAGAAAGAGAAGGGTGTGTTTTGTTTTTTTTTTTTAATTGATAACATATGTTAGTTCTTATGTGTTTGGTTAGCGTTGGAACTTGGTTAGAGTTTACGTATAGGTGTTCATTAATATAAAATTAGTGTTACCTGTTATCTGTATATTTTGTGTGTATGTGTGTGTATACATTTTTTTTTAAACGTGCAAACTTCCTAAAAACTTCCTGAAAAGTGACAACCCCCTGACAACTCCCTAGCAACTCCCTGGCAATCCTCTGGCAACCTCTTAAGGGGGGGAGGGTTCAAAATCAGAAAAAAATCCGTTCGGTAGATTTTGCGTGATGCTCGAACAAACTAACAAACAAACAAATAAACAAACAAACATACTTTCATATTTATATATATTAGTTAGATTTTTGCCTTAAATAATTTTTAAGATATGAAAAGTTACATGACGTAGTGTTTATTTTTGCCACTATAGCGCTGTAGTCAACTATACACGACCGATATCAAAATTGAAATATTAATTTAATAACAATACACAGGTGATTTTTAAACAAATGTTTCTGTATGTTTGCCAATATTTGCAATACATAATTATTTGTTTCTTTTTTATATATAATTTATTTGTTGATTTGAACTATGAAACAGTATATATGTTGTTTTATATTATAAACGGTAATTATCACTTTTAGCATGACGTTAATGTTTGTTCTTTAACACATACGTTTTATGTAAATAAAACTAAATAATTAACAAAAAAGTTCTGTTTACATAAACTTTATATAAATCTTGATATTAAAGGACGTTAAAAAATTTTGATTTTAGCTGAACGATTCTTAGATTAAAAATGTGGTCATTACAAACCGACCTGGAAGAAAATACATACACAGAGCGATTATACTGACGAAAAGGATTAGACTAAAATCTCTCGATTTTTGTGGTTTTTCATTTTTACGATCTCGCTTTTTTACGAGTTTGAACAATAAAAAAATTGTAACTGAAAAATGAATAATAAAGCAATTTTAGTAGCATATAAACAATTTTAATATATAACAATAAAATTAATGTTTATGAGAAATGTATATTTTATGATATAATCAATTTTAATAAATAATGAAACAAAAGTTGAGAGACTTTAGTGTAAAAACATTGACTGAAAAAAGAAAGAAAAAAAAACCATTTGTAATATTGTTTAATGTACGAGTATTCAAATACAATAAGAATTTTTCAAAATTCTTGTTTCGTTTTTTTGTTTATTATCCTAAACAAATTTTGTCAACTCTTCCTTCTGTAATTGCAGCTTACAACTTGCCAATCGATTCAATGTTTAACATTAAACAATTGTTAAATAATCCTTATTTGTTTATAGATATAAATTATTTAGATAAATGAATATTTAAAAAATGCAATCATGTGCGATAAATCTATACAATTAAATAATTATTTAATATCAATATTATTTTCTTTATATTTTATTATATTTTTATTTAGAATATGATTTGTGAATTTATTAATATATGTGCTGCAAATATAAAAATTAATGAAATTACAATATCAATTTATATAAAAATAAAATAACTTAAATAAAAAATGTGTTTTTTATTTATAAGCATTTAATATTACTTGATTCACAAATTATTATAATTATGTTGCATGATTTGTTAATGTAAATATTACTATTAAATATGTATAGGTCAATATGTTTTAGTATTGGTAATTTGTTTATAAATAATAATTTAATTGAACTGCAGACAAGATGCTCAGTCGTGACTGCACTAAAAAAAAAGAAAATGTATTTTATAACATAAATTGTAATTTGTAAAATACATGCAATTTTGTCCAAAACCTTTCTGACTTTATTTTCTTGACTGCACCAAAATCAATTTAAATTACAAATCATTATATATGTTTATTTCAAGTTAATTTATACTTTTTATAATATTTTTGTTTTATTTTAATAAATATTTAAAAATTAAACATTTTTTGTCAAAGTTTTTTAATGTTTAAGATTGTTTTTTTAAAAGAAATACTATTAAAATAATTAAAAAACTCATTAAAAAATATTTTAAAAAATTAATGCTATTTAATAGTATGTATATTTTAATGGTATCATATATTGATATACATTTTTTAATAGTGCAGCTGGCTCGGTGAATGCGTATCTCACGAAAAATATTTGAAAAAATTCCCAAAACACAGTGAACAAAGATTTCACATCGATTTTTTTTAAATTACTGGTCACTCAATTCACGTGGATTCTTTGTTCATTTCGTCCGACTATTATGATTTATGCTACTTTCAGTTATATTGATTTTAACTTAAAAAGCTTTTGATTATAATTTTACTATTTGAGAATAATCGAAAGATTTAAATTAAAAATATTGGACGATATTCTTTTAAATTTAAGAGACAACAATTTTGAGAAAATTGTAAAAAAAAATAAAAATAAGCAAGAAAAAAAAAGAACAATACTCAATAAAAGTATTTTTTTTATTCACAAGTTTCAAGTACATGAAATTTATAAACGGCGTGTTGTTCCTAATCAACAAATTAGCAATATTCCTTCCGGAAGTAAAATACATGTTTATTATGAAGAAATAACAAAAATTATTATAAAATTATTAATGTCAACTTGATAATTACGCAGTGATTATATTTTGTAGAATATTAATACTGTTGCGATCGTAAAATTGTGTTGCGCTGATGTTGAAAATAATATTTTTTAATTAAAATGTGTTATGGTTAATTAATTTGAGAGGAAACAGAGAAAGTATACTAAAGTTGCAAAAAAACAACAAAAATGTAAAAATAATGTTTTTTCGTTCCCAAAAATGTTTCTGTATTTCGGGGTAACATTTTGCACATTTTTGTCATTAATAGTTTTAGTTTCATATATAGACTAGTCAAATAAACTATCTTCGTTAAAAAAATCAATTATTTATTATAAATTAATAAATCTTCCTCTGATTGTTAATTTGACTAGTCTATACAATATTTGATATATAAATAATAATATTAAAAAAAGTTATTGATAATTAATACTATCCATGAATTAAATATACAATAATTTTAATTAATTAACCGTTTAATTATTGATGACAAATTGCAGATTTTACAAGATAATATTTTTTATTTCTCTTTCGTTGTTTTTTATATCAGATTATAAAACAATTTATGTGAATAGAAATTAAAACAATTAAAGTACAAGTATTATTAAAAACATTATAATATTTATTTTTCTTAATAATCAATAATTAAAAAAACGATATATACAATTTATTATTTTTAATTTTAATTTAAAATTAAATAAACTTCAATTCAATTCATCAATGTTATTTAGAATGAATATAAATGTGTGATGACAGTAATTAATTAAACAAATTTAACTACAATTAAATTGTATTAAAACAATTCAAATTATTTGACTTCATTTACAACATTATTACTCATTACAATTTACAATAGAGTAGGTGTTTTATAAATAGAAAAAAACGCAAATAACTTATTTAAAATATATTTTACGGAATCAAAGTTTATAATTCTCTTAATACACCCACACGGTGCCATTTTATATGAAAGAAATTGATGGAAAACATTTTTCAATAACATTTTTTAATGACAAAAACTTGGCTATTTGCAATCCAATTTAAACCCACTTAAATACAAATGAAAGGAAATTGAATAATCGTGGTAATGCGTTTAGCAAAAAATTATTCTTATCGATTTTGTTTTCGTTCGAAACTTTAAATTTCACAAAATTGTATGTTTTACTTTACTTTTATATGTTATACTTTTGTGAACACTAAACAAATTTATTTTTCATGTGGATCAATATAAAAAGTAAATTCATAAATATGCCGTTACTCATTCTTTTTTTAATATTATTATTATTATTTTTTTTTTAAATTAATGCAATTTTAAATATTTTAAGTTTAATTTTACGACTCTCAGAAAACCAAAAATTTCTTTGGGAGTGCAAAATAATGATTGAAAAACACCCTCACATTTTCAAATTAAAATGATTAATCCTTGAGAATTTCAGATACATCATTTTAGTAATTTTTTCAAATTATCTTTTAAAAAAAAACTGCAAAAAGTAGTATTTTGTAAATTAATTAAAATGAACATTAGTGATTTATATTCTTTTCAAAAAATATATTTTTAATGAAAATTTTATTACAAAATAATGTAACTTTAGGTAAGTATATTTTCCATAAAAGTATATGATTGTCACTAATATACTATGATCACTTAAGTTATCAACTGTACATTATTTTTTTAAATTATTTATTAATATATATTGATAGATAATATACTTTTTCAATACAAAATATAAAAAACCGGAAATAACGAAGAAGCTGATTTAAATGCATCAATATTTGTTATATAATATAATAATTCTGCACTTTGCTTTTTTCATTATCCATGTCTGTCAAAAATGTTAGTTCGTATTTCTCATAATCTGAAGTGTTTCTTTGTTCACCATTGATTTCTGCAAATGAACGGAATAATTAAATATTTTATTTTAGAATAAATATGTAATATAAAAATAACTCAATTTTTACCAGATTTTTCAGTTCTCTTTCTTATATCCAATGATTCAAAATCATTCGATATAAGAAATCTGAATTAAATCAATATCAGATTTATCATCATTATCTTTATCCTTATCATTTTGTTCATTTTCAGATGAAATACCAATCACCTGAATACTGACTTTACAAAACTGACTTCCGCCGAAAGTATGATCTTCAAACCACCGTTTCACTTCCTCAAATTCTACTTCCATTATAACTATTCGATCTTTTTCCAATCTATCAAATGCATGTCGATCCAATTCTACTTCAATCCAATTTCTCTGAAACTCTTCATGCAAATTATCATCGTCGGTTCCTTTTAAGATCAAATACAACTTTTTTCAACTCATTGATCTCTTCATATTGTTTAACTTTTCCTTGAAATTTACAATATTTTTTTAATTGCTTCGTCTATGAAATTAATTTATCATTTATTTAAAAGTTCAACTATTTTTTTTTAATTTTTAATTTTATTTTTTTATATATAATTCACTGCTTACCTTTATTATAATAAAAAATCTGTTCAATATCACTTTGCAAATTTGATATCAATAATGCTGTCAAACCATTTGGTAATTTAAGAACTCTAAATAAATGGAAGAATTTAAATTGAAAAATGTTTAATTTAAAATTACAATTGCAGTTAATTTTTTTAATAACTTCAAAATAGCGATGAAACATATAATTAATTTATACTTATAACTTTTTTGTACTCAGTAACAAGTACTAATAAGTAATCAGTTTCTATTTTCTTATCGTATAAATACCACATAATACTTTAATAATATATAGTCTAATAAATTAATTACTAATAAATTATAATCTAATAACTTTCTAAAATTATTTTTAATGTTCAATATGATATATAATTATAAAAACTAACAGTTTAATCCAATACAAATCTTGTATAATAATAAAATAAAACTATTTCAATGCAATACTTTTTTCATGAACTTGATCTACACATAGTTCATATGAAACTAAAAGTCACTCAAAATGACTTTGACATTAAAAGTAAAATCGATAATGATGAATTTATTATGATATTAGATACAACTTGAAATATTAAAGAATTAATCTTATTTCAAATCTTAATCAAACATTCATCTATTACATTTTTTTATTTTTGTTTATTTAAAAAAGCAAGATAAACTATAAAACATAATTTAAAAATTGATTAAAATTTAAAGGTGAAAAGAAAACAATCATCTGAAGCATGTATTTTAAGTACTGTGGTATATTTCTAATCGTTCGTATCACTTTTCTATATAATATCTACGACTTGTAAAGCACTTAAAATGTACATCTTGAATTTAAAAGCATGCCGAGAATATTACTTCGCATTAAAAATATTTTCGATATATCGTTTACAAATAAATTACACGCCACGCGTTCTTCTCTGTATGTATATACACCTCGCTCGGTTGGCACTGTTTCGAATGTAATCCGAACGCTGCATTTTTGCATTTTTCTTTTTTTTCTTCAATCCTCCACGACACCGTTCATTCTTTCCAGACTTAAAACAACGAAGAAATTCAACGAAAACAACGGACAAAGAAAGAAAAAAGAGAAAGAAAAGAAAAACAAAGATAAAGAGAACAGTTAAACATGATCAAAAGGCAAAGATTCAAAAAGTTGCGAGCTAGAAGATGATTGGTTGGAATATAAGGCACGCGTTTTCATGGAGTATGTTGAATGAAAATCGTATAAAAAGTAGTGCCATTTGCTAAAATATATATTCGATCGGACGATTCGTTGTACTCGAGCTTATGTTTTTTCTTATCTTTTTTTTTGTTTCTTTTTTTTAACGCCGCGCTTCGGAAGTTAAGTAACTATTTGATCGCAATCGATCGTCGCATGCCGAATACATTATTGCACATTTAATCTAAGAAAGCGTGCGCAAAGAACAAGTGGGAATAATTAAAAGAAAACAAAAACACGACGAAAAAAAGTATTCATAATATAATATGCATAGTAAGGATAAATTCGTACCAGATAAATAATTTACGTCAACGTGTTTGAAACAAGTCACGCCATCTATTTACAATTCAAAAAAAAATAATAATAATAAACAATTGTTCAGTTGCTTTTAACAACTGAATTTGCAAACAAATCCATTAAGGTTTTACAACGTCCTCTCGCGATCAAATATACACAAACAATTAATTATTGCGAGCAATACTTGGAACGTCTGTGAGACACCTGGTGGAAAATTAACTTAACTATTTTTAGCGTGCACTTTTTTTTTAGTTATCATTGATAAAGCAACCAGATGCGGTGCTTTAATACATTTCTTTTTTTATCTTTAATTATTATAGCGAAAAATAAAGAATAAGAAAAATATGCCTAGTTTAAACATGAAACAATTGCTAGGAATATTTTGTTATTCTCATTGGACTAAGTTCAATGAATTAACTATCGAAACGTCGCCTAAATTATAACAATTTCATTGAAATAACTTTGTTAACACAATGGAAATTTTGTTCTTCAATTTCAAAAGGACAAAGAATATGTGTAAACAACGTCAGTGCACGATTATAAATTGAATAAATGTTCAAACTAAAACGCGAACGTGCGATCTAGATCGGTTAAGTACAAAAAGGTGTCGGTTGCTTTTGCGCAATTTCGTTTTCTCTTTTTCTCTCTTTCTCATGGCCAAGCTGTAAGCGAATTTTCATTTGGTTCTTTTTTTCGGCGTACGATGGCGCTAAATGCTCCTGTGTTTGTCTTCCACCTTTTTCTTCATTCTCTCAATTGATTCTTCTCCATCTTCTTCTTTATTCGATTACAATTCGGTCTGAGATACCGATTTCTCCTCTTCTCAATCCGTGATTGACATTTGAGCAAAACCTACTAACGCCTTATCATCGGGCACTTCGTTTGTAGCTTGTCCGGAGTTCTATACAAAAAGTAAATATATATATATATTGCATTCTCTATGTAACTAATTAAAAAAGTAGTAATTTTCTTATCTTCAGACATTAATTCATTCGAAAGATATATTTTTAATAAACCGTAATAGCAATTCAATTCGAAATTGATCATTAGGAACAAACCATGGGATTTTTAAGGAATTTCAAACAAAAAGTTTATGACATAACGTCCTTTTTATTTGTTTTAGCAAAGTTTCGACTTCTCCGCGAAATCCTTTTCAAGCCTTATATTAACCGTAATGCGCAAATCATACGTCTTAAAACATAATAAATAAATAAATAGGTAAAAAGACGTAACAGAATAAATTAAAATCACACAAAAGTTCGGTAAAAACCATCGTTAAATTAACTTATTTGTGAAACAAAGACGTGACACAGTGTCAATTGTGATTTTAACTGTCCATAAACCGTAATGAAATTGATAAAGAAAATTGTTTACCAATGAGAATGTGACGGTACGTAACTGGCCGTTACTGTCGATAAGTTTCTGCAAATTTGCAGCTATAACGACAATGTCTCGGCCATCAACTAAACCTGCTCCAACGAGTTCAGCAGCAATACCTTCAGCGGAATCAACTCCTACCGCAAACTCAAACCTGATGTCGTTTAACTCTCGTTTTTGATTTCTACAACAATAATTGTAATTAATTCTCAGCATTACATTAAAACAAATAATTAGCTTTTTGTAAGATTTAGTCACAATGAAGCTGTTATTACCGTAATCTGAGTACTAAATCAATAGGAACATTTTGTTCGCCAAATGGTTGAGCGTTAGATTGATTGGATGTAGACTTTGCCCGATCGTAATAATCATCGGCATCGGCACCTTCCTCTTCACTGCTCTCGTGTTTAATTGTATTGACGGGTAAAGATTCTTTAGCTTCCTCCTCACCACTCGAACATCCACTTTCATCTTCCGAAGACCATACCCACTCACCCGCCACCGTTCGATGGAGTCTTCCTGAAGTTCCTGGTTGTCTTTTTGAGGCCTACAATAATTTACTATTTTATTATTCTTTCCTTTTTTGTTAACAATAATATTATCATACAAATTAAATAACAATATTTATTAAGAATGTTAAAAAATATGTAGAAAATCAGATCATGTATTTGTTTCGTTTGAACTTATAACACCCTTAATATTTATTAAAAAATGAACAAAACAAAATGTAACAACCTTTTGCACTCGGGTCTCTAAACTTGGTCCAATAGCGACTAATGTTTGTTGTAGATACTTCTTGTCCTTTGCTTTCTTGAAAAATGGGTGTTTTAACAATTCTGTGGCTGTTGGTCTAAAAAATGAGACATAAAATAAGCAATCGTTTAATTAACTTATTAAAATAAACAATTTGACTTCTACTTATTTATTTAATTTAAATTGAGTTAATTTTATATGTTGAAAATGTAATATTTTCAAATTACATTTCGTGAAAATTATTTACCGCTTCGTCGGGTCTTTTTGTAAACAGTCAACGATCATTTTACGAAAGGTCTTGCCGTAGGCTTTGTATTGATCTTTGTCATCCGCAGCGGTGTCCAAGGTTGGCGGATCATTTTGTAGCGTCAGCATTAAAACTTTCATCGGTGGATACTTGTGATAAGGCGCAGTTCCACTTGCCATTTCAATGGCAGTTATACCCAATGACCAAATGTCGGCTTTGAAGTCATAACCATGATCCTGTAATAATCAATTGCAAACATAGACCTTTTCTGATTATCACAAGAGACCCCTTTCACTGACTTAAAACACAAATTAACGAAGACAAAAGAATACAATTAAATTTAAATTTATACAATAATGATTTCTATAAAACATTGAAACATTAGATTGATTGATGATTTTTTAATTAAATTTATTAAAACAAAAAATTTAATTCAATTTGTTGATATATAAACAAATTTTGAAAATATCGTCGATTCATGCAAAGCTTTTTGATCATTAATGCTTATTTTGTATTCAATTTGTTTATAAAAAAAGTAAAAATTCAAACATGCCACAAAATGCATTTTTAAAATGTTTAACGTGACTCGTGTAAAAACGAGACGAGATGTTTACATTCCAGAATCTCACCCTTCATGCGAGGTCTGCTGAACAACATAAAATTCGCAGCGACATTTGTATTGACTTTCATGGACAACGGTGCCATGCATTTCACATATAATGCAATATTAATGATAACAATAATAATATAATATATTATTATGCAATGTACAAAGTCGAACGAACTTTCACAACAGCTAAGGCAACAAAAAGCTTTTCTTCAGATAATGACATTGAATATAGTCGAGCCTTTAAACAAACTACATATACTTCAAAATTCTACATATATTTTATTCATTTTAGCATAAATTAAATATAATACGTGAACGTCACTACTTTAAGCAAGTGTATTATTTTAACATTGATTGAATTTATTATTCAATATTAATTTTTATATTTTACATTGAATTTTAAATTGTTACTTTATATATAGTTTTTATAATGATTTGATTTGTAATGAAATTTATACAACTTTTTTTTTATATGTATTGTTCATCAATTGATAGTGATTACGTGTGACTTCGTGCATAATAAAAAATTACATTGACCACGTGTTATATGCAGAACAAAATAAATGACACCGAACTCGCAGGCTAAGAAACTGGAGTGTAACTTTCCTCTCTCACCTGCTCCATGACCTCGGGCGCCATCCAGCAAGGCGTGCCTACAAACGTGTGTCGAACTTTTTGTCTGCTTAAGTCCCGACCGGTCGCAAGCCACGCGCTTACGCCGAAATCGGCAATTTGCACAGTACCATCTTCGCCCAGAAGAATGTTTCCAGCTTTAATGTCCCTACAATCAGTTCATTTCATTAATTTTTAATCTATTTTTGTTCATTCTAATGAGATATGTTTTTGTTTTTTATTTAACTATGTGAATTTGTATTATTTAAACATTCTGCAACAAGTTGTTCTTTTTATGTGTATATATAATTAAATTAAACAGTTAGGGAACG
>JABFPJ010003645.1:0-15607 GCA_022817425.1 Gryon sp. ZL-2020
ACCCCCTGACAACCTCCTGACAACCCCCTGACAACCGCCTAAGGGGGGGGGTCCAAAATCGGAAAAAAAAATTTGTTTTTTTCGAAAACTACTTTACATATCGCAATTTTATATAGCCTACGACACTTTTGAGGGTTTCAGCTAGTTCCTCTCAAAATTTCAACAAATTCGGCTCGGTAGATTTTGCGTGATGCTCGAACAAACAAACAAACAAACATACTTTCATATTTATATATATATTAGTTAGATTAGATATACATATATTTACTATATTTTAACATTTAATATTTTTATATATTAAAATAATCAAAATATTTTACAAATATATTAAGAATATATTTTTATAGAAAAAATATATTCAGAATATATACAAAATATAGTTATATTTATTATAAATTAATATTTTATATTTTTTTATATTAATATATTCAATATATTCTTAAAATACGTTTGAATATTGCGTACTGGACAGTTTCGAGACCAGAAGTACTTACGCTTTGGAAAGTGTGATGGCGCTACTGTCGTTGGAGCAGTTACGCATTCCATTGTTCAGTGTGTTTCATGTTCGGACGTTTTTACATTTTTAAATTAAATTATAATAGAAATAAGTGTTATTCGAATACAAAATACTTTAATATTCAACGAATAATCATGGAAAATGATGAAATTATGAAAAATAGTGAGTACATAATTATATATTATTTTTTAAATACAAATTTTAGTAACATAACCTTACACTTGCAAATGTTAGGTTATATTGGGTATTAATAATGTATAATACAATACAGAATTAATAAATTAATGATGTAATATAAAAAAATAATAATAAAATAAAATTTTGTTTAAATAGGTAACAAGGTAAATAAAAAAGAATATAATACGTTTAATACTATAGAAAAGTTTTAATATTTTCATAATGTAATTAATTAACATTATTAATTAATTTTAAAATTAACGAAAATTATTATTTGTTACAATTGATAAATTGTAAAATTGTTTTTATTACAAAATAGTTCTAAGTTTGAGAAAACTAAGCAATCTTCGAATACAACTGATTGTAATAATAATAATAATATTGCAATAAATAGTATAAATTTCAAAAAAATTAAACATGAATTTTTCGAGATATTTAAATTTTCACAAAAAAAATTTTTTGAGGTTATGCAATTTTTTTCTTCAATTTTCGTTTAGATATTTATAAAGTATAGATAATTTTACAGTAGAAATGCCTACTACATTAACTATTTAGTTTTGACAATTGCAACTAAAATAGGTCCAAAAAAGAAAACCTATCTAATGTTTAAAAATTATCAAAAATTCATATCTCAAAAAAATCAATTAAAATCAAGAACGCCAAAATGCGTTTTGCTTTATTTTCCAAAAAGAAAAAAAGTGTTTCATATGATTTCTCAACCTGACCTATAACTTTCATATAAATGACCCATATATTAATATATTATATATTAATATTTAATATTTTTATATATTAATATATTCAATACATTTTTTAAATATATCAAGAATATTTTAAAAGTATATTATGAATATATTTGTATAAAAACATATTCGGTATATATTAACACTATATTCAGAATATATTTTTCGTTTGACTATGAAAATTAATGTGATATCTGTCAACGAGTTACTTCGTCAAAATTAAGGCGGCTTTAAAAGGAACATTTAAAAAAATAATACATGCATTTAAAAAAATAATACAAGCATTTAAAAAAAAACGCACGCAAAAGTTAGTTTACATAAATTGTCAGATTTGAGATTTCAGTGTGCTTATATTGTGCGAGCAATTAATTCGTGAAACAAAATCCTGTAGTGAAAATGAAACGATACATTTTTACAACACATTTCGCCGAGCGAGAAAGAAAACTGTTCATTAAATTTGTCGGCAAACCATAACTAATCTGAATTCAGGTCGCGGCAAACGAAGCACTAAAGCGAAAAATGTATACGCTGCTTATTGAAGTTGTCGCATTAGCCAGATGCGCTGATTTAAATGTCTTGTTGCAAGTACACGCATGACTTATTTCAGGTTGTAATCGTTTAACCAGCGATTTATACTGAAAAGTTTCCCGTATGACACATACGTTTGCTAATTACGTCAAATTTTGCGAACAAAAAGGCAAAATGTTGACATAAAGAAATTGCGTACATGTTTTATCATCAAAATGATGATTACATTTATTGTGCTTCTGAGTGTAAAGACAATGTTTGCGACTAAAAATAAAAGTTCGTCGTCACTTTATGTTTGTCTTACAGAAATTACCAATAAAAGTGTGTTTTTGATAGAAGATGCAGTATTAAACTTATTTTAACTTGTCGAAGTTTTCGGAACACGCGGTAATACGATTTACTTTTGAGTGCTGCTATCTTTTGTCCAACTTTTGCAAAATTGCAGTCTTGGTAATTTTACATCGTAAAAAGCAAGTGATACAATTTTTCGACATTATGTTGGGGCTGAGGACTGTATCGAGATTATTTTTCCTTTTTTTATATTTTAAAGTGGATTGTTTTTTTCTTGTTTTTGCTTTATTATAAATCCGGCTCGAAGGACTAAAAGTAACTTTTGGTCCTTCGAGCCGGAGATCTGAAAGTAACTTTTGGTCCTTCGAGCCGGAGAACCAAAAGTAACTTTTGGTCCTTCGAGCCGGAATTACTTATTTTATTATTTAATCACATTAAATAAAACCACAATTCTTGTCATTACCTATTAATATTTTAAACTAACTTAGAATACAATATTTAAATGCAAAATTATAATACGATAATAAATTATATATAAATTTTTATATATTTTGATTCTCCTCGAAATATGTAATCTGAGTTTTGTATAAAAAATATAAAAAACAATATGAAAATTATTTATGAATTATTTTTAAAAAATATACAATTGTACATGCAAATTTAATTTAAACAACGATTAACTTGAATCTCTCAAAAAAAAAAATAAAAATGAACTTGTTTTTCCAACGTCGCAGATTTTAAAACCCAAAATTTGTGTCAATCGTCGATCCATAACTGAAATTCATATCGGCATATTTCCAACCGGATTATTATCCTCGAATTCATTTCTTATTGACGAAGTTTTCAATTGTGCGAGGACAATTCACGCGCGAATCGCTCCAAGACGCACACTACAACGGCATCATAATAATTGTAAACGCGCGACGATATCTGCTCGGCGTTACAGCAACCCTCACAATAGAAAGCACATTTGGAAAGTATATGCAAACTTTTTTCCGCTTAAATTTGTGCAAATATATATTTTGTATATATTTGTATAAACTCAAGCATGTTTTCGCATATATTTTCAAATATATTTTTTAATAAATATAGTTAAAAATATATTCTTCACATATTCTCAATATATTCTTCATATATTCTCAATATATTTTAAAAATAGGAATATATTAAAAATATTAATATAATAAGAATATATTGTTATCGAAAAATATATCCAGAATATACTAGATATATTTATATTTATATTTATTTTTATATTGTTAATATATATTTAACATATTCGTAAAAAATTCTTATATTTTTATTATATTGTCAATATATTTGTGTATTTTCAATATATTTTATAAATAGGAATATATTGAAAATATATCAATAATGTATTATGAATATATTACAAATATATTCAGAATATATTGAACATACTTATATTTATTATATATTAATATATCATATTATATATTAATATTTTATATTATTATATATTAATATATTCAATATATTTTTTGTTTTGTTAGGGTAACATGTTGCATGCGGTACTCTTGCCGTATCTTCGCGCGAAGACGTAAGCGCAAGCTTTATTGTGTCGGGATTTAATGAGCGAAGCAGCGCGAGTTTTACGAGACTGATACGAGGATCGGGTTTGTTTATTTGGGTCTTTATTTAAAGATTCGTTACGTCCAGACGTCGTTATATACTTTTTGAAATTTCTCGTATTATGGTACTTTGCCGCGCAATTACTTTTGATTTGTTGCCTTTTATAAAACTACCCCGACTTGTTTCGTCTTTAATGTTGTTAAAAAATTTTTCCCCAAAGAGACACTTGCACAAACGGACATTTAGAAAGTGCTGCAAAAATATCATAAACTTATCTTCACATCGCAACGAATAATCATAAATGTAGATCATATTGACGACGCACGTTGTGCACTTTTATTGTGTTACATAACAGTTTTACAGTAACTTGATATTGTTACAACTTTTCATATGCACAGTTTTGGAGAAATGATTTTTAAAAGTCTGCACTTTGGCTGAGTTGAATGATTTTTGAAACATAAATTGTTTTTCTTATTTTGATCTTTTTTATATTTTGTTCGAATGACGAATAATAAAATTCGAAAATATATTTAAATATATATATATATATATATATAAATACACTCGAATATATTTCATATATTTTTATATATATTTGGAATATATTTTTAATATATTTTATATTAAAATATTATTCGGATTATGCTTTAGTAACGAAATAACAACACTGATATAATAATATAGGTTTATTGAACTGTAACAAGTTGTCGTGTCGAAGGTCAGGCTGGAAAGAAGAAGGAGTTATCAGTGGAGAGGATATATATAGTGTGGGACTTGTAGTGATAGTAGTGGGGGTTGCGAGAGAGGGGAAAAGCGACAGCGTCGCCTCTGTTGTCGCAGCTTAGAACGAGTCGGCATAAGGGCGCGAAATGTGAATTCCAACAAATATTTCAAAATATATTACAAAATATATTTTGCAATATATTTATATTCGACATATATGTGTGAATATATTTTCGAATATATTCCCTAAGTATTTTAGGGAATATATTTGAATTTTAATTTATCTTTTTTTTTAATATAATGACGTATCTCAAAGCTCGGAACATTTCACGATTTCGTCACGCGAAGTGAAAGCAAATTGGCAAAGAAAATTTATTGACTCCTTTTGTCGAATTCTTTTGACCCCGAAATCCAGTGACAACTGGTGACACCTGTTTATCGCCCCAAAGACGAATGAACCCAGACAATCATCGTGATGGCAAAAAAAGAAAAAAAAAAGAAACAAAGGGGAGAAAAAAAAGAAAGGATATCTCGGACGAAAATTCCCGACGATGAAATATAATCGAACTTAAACGCGGTTCGCATTTTTCCCGACTCAGTGAATCACGGCATTCTTCAATGCGCCATTTCAACTTGGCCCTTTTTGCTTTTTATGTTATGCCACTCTCCAACTTTACCTTTAATCTTTTACATACCGACCCTTATCCTTAAATCTATGTATGCCTCCTTTACAAACAACCGAGATTAATCCTCACTCGCAAGTTCTCTTTTTTTTTTTTCTTCCCTTCCCTTTGTTCGACGCGTTATTCGATTCTTTCTCCGCCGGCTAATTACGTTTTCTCTTGTGTCCCCTTTTGCAAACATATTCACATCTATTTCACGGGAATGATAGAAGCCGAGCTTTTGAAAGTCAATAATGTAAATGTAAACTACTTCAAATAAACGATCCCCTAAGAGACAAGTGAATTCGTGTAGGTTTTGCATAAGCGATCATGAAACCTAATAGTGAAGATAAAATATATATAAAGCTTCATGAAAGTTGCGCAGGTATATGCTATTTTGGAAATGTATACTTCTAGACGCAATATTGCGTGGTAAAAAGGATCGTAGATTGTCCATACATCAAATATATATGAACGATATATTATTCAAGAACTCCTATGTTGACAATGTATTGATAAAATATTGGGAATATATTAGTGATGGATAAATAATATATCAGTTACGGAAAATGGTAAAATATTGTCATTTTGTTGTGGACGAAAAAATATCAAAATATATGTATAGCATATATTTACGTTCGCAATTCGTTTACTTTGATATATTTCTTAAACATTTTTTGATTATAACTAAGTAACTAAAAGGAGTGATTAAACTAAGAAACTAAACTAGGTAACTTAACTAAGTAACTAAATTAACTAAACAAATGAACTGACTAAAGTAAGTAACAAAACTAAGAAAATTAACTAAATTAACAAAACTAACTAAACTAAATAACCAAATTGCCTAACTAAACTAAGCAACTAAATTAGGTAACCTAACTAAGTAACAGAACTAACTAACTAAACTAACTAAGTAAACTAACTAACTAACTAAACTACCTAACTAATCTAACTAACAAAACTAAGTAATTAAATTAAGTAACTAAACTAAGTAACTAAACTACCTACCTAATCTAACTAATTAAACTAACTAACACAACTAACTAACTAAATTAGCTAGGTAAACTAACTAACAAAACTAGGTAACTAAACTAGGTAACTTAACTAAGTAACAGAACTAACTACCTAAACTAACTAAGTAAACTAATTAAAAAAACTAACTAAACTAGCTAGCTAAACTAACTAAATAACAAAACTAAGTAACTAACCAAACTACCTAACAAAACTAACTAACTAAACTAATTAACAACACTAGCGAAACTAAAATAAGTAACTAAAATAAGTAAATTAACTAACAAAACTATGTAAAAAAACTAACTAAACTAAACTAACTAACAAAACTAGCTAAACTAAAATATGTAACTAAACTAAGTAAATTAATAAACAAAAATAACTAAGAAAATCAACTAACGAAATTAACTAACTAAAACAGCTAGCTAAACTAATTAATTAACGAAACTAACTAACTAGACTAACTAACAAAACTAACTAACTATGTAAACTACCTAACAAAACTGAATGCTTTTTTGTTCATAAAACTATCTGTTCATAAAATTAGCATTAACTAACTAAACTAGCTAACTAAGCTAACTAATTAATGAAACTAACTAACAAAACTAACTAACTAAATATTTTTTGGTTCATAAAACCGTCTGTTCATAAAGTTAGTATTGAACAATAATATATTAAATAATATATTTATGTCCGCATATGATTATGAACCATGTAAGAAAAATATTCAAACAAATATGGTTTCAATCGCACCATATTTTATTATATTTAATTTAATTCCAAATAGTTTAAATAGTTAATTAGTAAATTAATTTTAATATTAATAAATACTGATTAATTATTTATTTTAAATATCAAAAATATATATTTTTATTTGAAAATAATACACTTTAAATACATTAACAATATATAAACAACATATATGATCCTTTTTACTAAACTTTCGTTTAGCATCAAAATTCATAGCAATGTTACACCTTTCTGATTGGACGCATTGTAATACAACGTAAAAAGTGTCATTCGATATCAAAGTACATTCACTAAATAATGCTATTTTTGAAATAAGTAACAAAAGAATATCCATTCGATAATTTACGTTGCACGTAAGAAATATAAAATACTGCGAAGTATTATACGAAGAAATCTTGCTGAAACACAGTAATATAGTTTCTAAAATATCTGCTTTTGAAAATGCTATTCTCGCTGAATTTTATTTCGTGTATTGTGACAAGTTAAAGCGTTTTTACATTCTTATGATATTGTCTGACATAAACATTGAATGTCGTTACTTGAATTTTATAATAAAAAAGTCACGATAAAAAGCGGTTTTTGTTGTTTATAATATTTAATATATTTTTTATGTTAAATCTTATTATTCAATTGTTTTATTTATTTTTTCAAAAATTTTTTTAATTTATTTCATTTTTTTTAATTAGAAGAATTTGTTTCATTTTCTTGGAATAAAAATAAAAGAATAAATTGTCGCAATTTTGCGTTGAAATTTGGCAGTAATTTTTGCACAGTTTGTTCAATCTAAAAGTCCATCCTAAGAAATTTAACTTATACTTGAAATTTGTATTAAAAATCGTTTCCTCTGATTATTCAAAAACTTTATGAGTCTGCGACTGTAATCCACTTAGACTATCTTACTTTAGATTCTATCTTTCATTATACTTTCCACCATAACACAAAATCAAATTACAAACTTTCGGACATTTTTTTACATTTGTTTATGAGTTCAGTCAGTCGAATTTTAAGACAAAAATTGTACACATTTTTAATAACACTTTTTTTTATTTTATAATTATATAATTTTATTTAAATTAACATTTTTCATTAAAAAAATATAATTTACATTATAATCTTAAAAGCACAAAAAGAAAAAATTAATATGTAAGAAACTGCGAAGGAAAGTTTTCAAAATTTTACAAAATTGATTTCAAAAATAAAATTCTTTAAAGTAGTTAAAAAAAATTTTGTTGTTGAAAGCAGTTAAAAAATAATTTTTTTTTAAGTAGTGAAAAAAATAAATTATTTTAAAGTAGTTAAAAAATAAATTATTTTTAAAGTAGTTAAAAAACTAATTATTTTTAAGGTAGTTAAGAAAATACATTTTGTAAAAGTAGTTAAAACATAATTTTTCTTTAAAGTAGTTAAAAATATAAATTATTTTTAAAGTAGTTAGAAAAATAAATTTTCTTTAAAGTAGTTAAAAAAATATATTTTTTTAAGTAGTTAAAAAATTATTCATTTTTAAATTATATAAAAAAATATCAAAAAATGTTTCTCAATACCCACAAAAAGCAGAAACAAAAATAAACAAAAAATATGGTTTCTCGGGCAGACGTGAAGGCAAACAAACGTGCAAATCGTGGATTTGTCATTTTGATGCAATGAACGAAAAAAAGTCGACAAAAATGTACACTATAATAATTTTTGTAATCGTTTTTATTCAGTTTTTTATTTTTTTTGACATCATATTTCATAAATGTAAAATATAAGATGTACATCAATTTTGTATATACATTAAATATATATTTGTGTGAAAAAAAATATATATATTTTAAATATTGAATATGTATAGGAAACGGAAGCTCATTAAAGTAAAGATCAATTGAAGTAAAGCTTGTTTAGTTGGATGCAACGTAAACATCGTGGATCTTGAGAATTGATTACAAGCCAATACGAATAAGGAATCGTTGGTTACGTAATCCGGTCTGTTTGAATAAATATTTTGCTTGTTTATTTTTCATTACTTGAACTACTGCGTGGCTGTAAATCGCATACAAAAATCTGTCACAGAAGTTTGCAAATATTTGCGTGAAAAATGTAAGTAGATTTTTTTTTTTTTTTTTTTTTTTTTTTTTTTGTTGAAATTTAATTTTTGATCGACAAAAAATAAATGACAGTTTTCATATACTTTTAATTTTTGTTACATTCTCAATATAATTTTTATTATTAATATATTAAAAATATTATATATTTGGTTCGTTTTTAATATATTATAATATTAATATATTAAAATATTAATATTATAATTTATTATTATTATTATTATTTATTTTATATTCTTAAGATATTGTTAATATATTGTTAATATATTATAATATTAATCTGTTAATAACAGACCAAAATATTTTTTCATAAATATATATCAAAATATATTTTTGACGCTGAAAATATATTTCCGGCAAAAATGTACACAAAAATAGATATTTTACATATATTTCAAATATATATATATACGAAATACCGACAAAATATATATTAAATATATATAATGTATATGAAATATACGTAATGTATGTATATTTAACAAACATTTAATGTATATTTGAATATCAAGTTTATATTATATATAAAACGGCAAAAAATCAAAATTAAATATATATTTCAAGTATATATTTTTCATCCGTAAGGATAATCTTAACATATTCTTAATATATTCTTAAGATATTTTTTATATATTTTTAATATATTATAATGCCAAAAAGATAAATTTAGAGAATATTTTAAATATATTAACAATATATTGCTAATATATTAAGTGTATATTATCAATATATTAAGAATATATTATTTTTGCAGAGTTCTCATAGCAAAACGAAAAATATATTGCGAATATATATTGTCAATATATTATGAATATATTCTTAATATAACTTTAATATACATTTATATATTAATATAGGAATATACTGAAAATATAGTTGCAAAATATTAAAAAATATATTATGAATATATTAAGAATATATTTAATAATTCTTAACATATTGATAATAAAATATATCATCGATATATTCGCATAATTCTACACGGACTTATATATATTGCTTATATACAAGTCTGTATATATATTTCAAAAATATATATACGGAATAACGAAAAAATATATATTAAATATAAATAAAATATATGAAATATATATTTAATTTTTGTATATTTAATATAAAATTAGAATATATTTATTACATATGTAAAATATATTTGTATATCAATTTTATATTTTATATTATATATAAAACAGCAGAAAATCAGACTTAACTATATATTTTACCTATACATTTTTTCTCCGCAAGGAATATATTTCATTATTTCATATTTTTCATCATTTATTAAAAAGACAACAAAAAATACCCCAAAAAATTGTTTTCGTAAATATAGACATAAGCCGTGAGAAATGTATTCAATCGATTGATTATACTTGAATGTTTAAAATAATATTTGGTTTTGCATACGCGCGCGAAATTATACTCGCATATTTTATATATAAAACATACAAAAATAATCGGATCTGACTGTTTTCAACAATTTTGTACGAGTGGTTTTGACGAGTTGAGCAAAACGTAATCGCATTGTTTTTTGTGCATTCGAGTGTTATTCATTTATCTCAAATTTCGTTTGTGCGGAGACCTCGATCGTTATTAATTAGAACGCAAAATACGTGCATTCGATTCCGCAAGTTTCAATCATTAATCATTTATATATCACTGCATTGCTATGCACAACACATTTCTAATAATTAACTTACAGTTAAACGCTTCATTTTTATTGTTCATTAATTTTTCTCTAATTTTTGTGCAAATTTTATTTTATAATTTAATTATACTTTTTTTTGTAATTATAATTTAATTATCATTTTGTTTGATTAAATCATTCAAAAATGTTGGAAAAAAGAATTGTCTCAAATTGATAGTAACTTTTATTGAAATACAAATTAATTTTTCGCCGGAAATTTAGAAATAAAAACTTTCGCTTTGTCTCGTCGCTATTAAAACTAAACTTCATTTTAACTTTGGTTTGAACAAAGTGGAAACTATTCAGAATATTATGCAAAAATGACTTTTATTCATATGAAAAGTAGAAAAAGGCTAACTTTAGAATAATAATGATCAAATTAGCAATCTATTTGACGAAACGGAATTTATAATGAAGGCTTGGTTTGTAATTATTATTATGATAATAATTAATATATAAGTTAAGAATATAGTGTTTTTTAAAAATGATAAGTTAAATGTAAAACTGTTAAAACTTTTAACTTAAAAGTTAAATTACCTGCCACTTTACATTATATGTAATGAATTATTTCAATTGCCGCCTAAGATATGGAAATATATTTTCAAAATATATATTTCTATTTCTACAAGCGAAAGAATGTTGATTAATTGTTAAAACCCATACGATCGAAAATATATTTTCGAAATATATGTAAAATATATTTTGCTGAAAAAAATATATTTGCTGCAAGAAATTGTATAAATGGCATATATTTTTTATATATTTTCTAAAATATATTTGTAAAAATATATAAGAAACATCCTGAATATATATTTTGTATACCAAAACGGCAAGAAATTATATATTTCAAATATATTTTGAGAAATATATTTTCGTCTCTGTGGGAACAATTAACAAAGCATAGGGATGTTATATGGATGTTATAGGGATGTTATAGGGATGTTATATGGATGTTATATGGATGTCATATGGATGTCATAGGAATGTCACAGAGATGTCATACGGATGGCATAGGGATGATATATGGATGTTATATGAATGTTAATGGATGTTATAGGGATATTACAGGGATGTTATATGGGTGTAATAGATTTCTTATGGATACCATATGGATGTCTTATATATGTAATAGGGATGAAATAAGGATGTTATATGGATGTTATATGGATGTCATATGGATGTCATAGGTATTTCAGAGGATGTCATAAGAATGTTATCAGGATATACTTGGGATGTCATGTGAATGTCATATGGATGGGATCAGAGGATGTCGTAAGAATTTTTTCGGATATCCTAGGGGTGTCATAGACTTCTTATGGAAGGCATATGGATGTCATCTGTATGTCATATGAATGTTATATTGATGTCATATGGATATCATATGGATGTCATAGGGATGAAATAGAGATGTTATATGCATGTTATATGGATGTCATGATTTCTTATGGATGTCATATGGATGTAATATGGACGTCATAGGGGTGTTATATGGATGTCACAGGGATGTTATACGGATGTCATATGGATGTCATAGGTCTCTTATAGATGTCACATGGATGTCATCTGGATATTATAAGGTTATCATAGGGATGTCGTAGGGATGTTACAGGGATGTCACACGAATATCATGAAGACGTCATAGGGAAGTAACTAAAGTATTTCCGTCCGGGCAAAGCCGGCAATTTAGCTATTTATAAATAATAATAAGAGTGAATTTACTTTTTTTCTTTTAACCATCATATTTAAACCTATTATAAAGTATCTTGCATTTTTTTCATACGTTCAATTAAGTTCAAAAATCTACGTTTAGTTCCATTTACACATTAATTTCTTCGTTTAGCAAATTTTTTTCCTCCATTCGTGGCAAATACATTTCACACAAATCAGATAATTACGTTCACGAATCTAAAAATAATTGATTCGATGATAGAGTATTTATTCAAACGGGTCCGTTCGTCGAAAGTTGTATGAATAACAGTATCAGCATCACTTCTAACGATAATTAATTATCGCTGCCAGCTTAACAGATATAAATGAGATACATTAGTTGAACCATTAAAATTATAGTTATATCCTACTGCCATACGACCGCAGTTCCCATTTGCGAAGCTAATCCGGGCAAATAAATTCCGATAGTTGGTGCCCGGAATAAGACAATTGCAGTACCCTTTTTTTCCCCTTACTAAATCCCTCATTTTATTGTTTCAGGGTTAACAGTGCCGACAATATTCAACGATAATCAAACGAACTGACATGTAAGTAGGCTCAAACTATTTTGCAATATTTCTCCTTTAGCAGTACTGGAAAATTGAATTTTGCACGATTAAATGTTTGTTCGTATAAACAATACGAAGTCTTCATTGAGATCGATCTAAATGAACGATATCAGACGTAACTAAGATCTTCATTTTCGCGCAATCGCGATGTACTCGAAACTCAGATCAGAGCATTTCGCACCTTACCAATCAATGTGAGATCAAAAACATGGAAATTCATATCAGTTTGATATATTATATGCACTGATCGAAATCGACAAAAGCAATTGTATGGGTAATAGCTATGATAACGTGTCTTTGCGCTGCTGTTTATACGATTTCGATTATTGTTTGCAGATAAATAATATTTATTAAGTCCTTTTTAGAAATTAAATAAGGTTGGCCATATTACTGTATTGTGATGGCCATGTGATGGCCCTAATAATTGTTAAATTACGGGAAACCATGGTGGGTTCACATTAGGGTTACATAATTACATTTTAGGCCCTAATTAGGCCCCGATTAGGCCGTGATGAGTTTCTGATAGGGGCCCTATTAGAAATGCCCATTGATTGTGTTTCATAAAGTTAAATCATTCATTAAATTTCATTAATTAAATCCATTTTAGAAATTAAATAGGGTTGGCCATATTTTGACCATATTTTGTAATTGCCATATGAGACCCCTATTAATTATTAAATTACGGAAAAACATGGTGGGTACATACTGGGTTCATATTAGGATTACATTATTACATTTTAGGCCCTAATTAGACCCTGATTAGGCGCTGATTAGGATATCTGATAGAGGCCTTAATAAGAATGCCCTTTTATTGTATTTCATAAGAAATTTTATGAAAATAAATAAGTAAATCAATAAATAGGGTTGGCCATATTTTGACTGTATTGTGTTGGACATGTGAGACCCCTAATAATTGTTAAATTACGAGAAACCAAGATAGAGTCCACATCAGGTTCACATTAGGATTACATAATTAAATTTTGAGCCCTGATTAGGCCCTGATTAGGTTACCTGTTAAGGGCCCTAATCGGAATGCCCTTTTATTGTATTTCATAAACAATTTTAAAAAAATAATTAATACAAACTGTGATTTTAAATACAAATAACAATAAAAATATTTGTTTCTTTATGGAACAATTTTAAACTGCACTAGGTTTCTAGATTGGGCCCTGATATGGGCAAAATATGAAGGCCATATTGAAACTACCATGTTATGCTTATTGGTCGCAGATAAATAGCATTCATTAAATCCTTTTTAGAAATTAAAAGAGGGTTGGCCATATTTTGACTGTATTTTGATGGCCATGTGAAATCCCTAATAAGTATTAAATTACAGGAAATCACGCTAGGTTCATACTGGGTTTACATTATGATTGCATAATTAAACTTTAGGCTCTGATAAGGCCCTGATTAGGCACTCATTAGGTTACCTGATAAGGGCCCTAACAGGTTAGCCTTTATATTGTATTTCATTTTAATTAAAATTAAATGTCTCTGTTTGAGTTGTCACTCCTAATAAAGGTCGCCGTTCTAGATCGTCAAGTGACCCCCTATTTGACCCTAATATGGCCCAGATATAGAAGCCATATTGCAAATAGAATAAGTTTGGTTTCTATAGTTAGTCAGATTGGATTTTCTTACTGGATCATATCTCCTTTTTATGAGGAAAATTACTTCAAATATGGAAAATTAGAAAAGTTAAAAATGCATTTAAAACTCAGAATCGCAGAAAAGTTGGAAATAATCGAAGATAATAAAATCGATTGATCGAATACTATGATTAAACTGAGATCAATTCATATTGTCTTTCACTATCAGTTATACATAATCCAGTCTCAAAAAGCTCTCAGTTTCAAAGTTCTAATTTCTAAGTTTACACGAGTCCTCTACATAATTCACTATCGCAAACCTAACCCGATTACCGCAACCAGATGAGATTCATTTTGGCCTATAAATTTAATTACTACAATCACCTTATCTCGATCAAAATTTCTCCACATTTATATCGTTTCACTTAAACATAAACACTTTAATTACAAATCTGCCATTTCACTAAAATATTATCATTTTTTTAAACACATTTTTTTCCACAAACTATTTTTTTGCTCTAATTAATTAAATCCTAAACTCAAAAAATATTTAACCATTTAATTTAATAGAAAGTTTATATTTCTGTTTTTAATTAATAGTCACAAGTATAATGACTAAACACATTAATAGTATTTCCACGCACACACTTAATTTCACAAGCTAATAAACGAGTCTCAAAATAACCCAATTTCAGCGCGCAACATTTTCCCCTCACGTGAAATCGTCCAATTAACTGCAAGAAAGCAGCAATGAACTTAACCTACATTCATGGCAGATAAAAATAACCCATCCAGTGCCGGAACTTGGTGTAACTGATCTAATTTCCGTGCTTATAATTAGACGTGCGTTAAGGCCATGTTAAGGCCATGTTAAGAAAAGGTCAGGATTATCGAGGATCAAACAACCAAATCCCCCGATTGCTGGATAACACGTAGTGACAATAAAATATGCACGTCCGTCCAAAATTACCTGACTACC
>JABFPJ010003646.1:0-15606 GCA_022817425.1 Gryon sp. ZL-2020
TTACTGTTAAAAACAATAATTTTTGAAGAAATAAACGTAAATATTTACTAAAATAACTTTCATTTTTACTGTTTTTCACAGCAAAATTGAACATTTTTTGCCGATGGATTCAGAATGCTATTAAAAAGAGTAAAAATTCAAGATCTATGATTGTCAGTGTACTCAGATAACAGCGACTGGGTATCATAATCCTGAAATCACGAATAACGAAAGAATGGTGGAGGGGGGAGTACATGCGAAGGGTGTCTGTAGACAGATGGTCGGGGGTGATTCGACGCTACAAACTGAAAATAATACGACGAACATTGTGCTCGCTCTCGTACTTTGCCGGCTCATTCATCGCCGGTGTTTTATTCGCGGTGTTCTGCGATCTTCCCTATTGTGAAATTTCACGAGGCCTGCTTGCTTGTCTGGCTGCTTTTCACTTTCCATTCTCCTCTATCCCAGAAAACGACTCATTCGTATTCTAGTTTCTAGTCAACAAACTAAGCGCGCTTTATTGTCAAAAAGCCAGGATGAAGAAAAAAAAAAAAGAGAGAACAAAAATGGGTAAAAACGAGGAGAGAAAAGACAAACCCTAATATTTGTCGACGCAATCCAGATACTCTGTTATTCATTGCGAAGATACACATTATTTCAGCCTTTCTCAATCTACGGAAAATAATAATTGCTGCCATATTTGTCCGATATATTCCGAGCAAACAAACCTTTCGTGCATCGAAACTGAAATTGTTAATTTATATTCACGCGCATATTTTCCGAATGCAATTACTAACCAATAAATTGGATACGACTTGCTTTTTATATGTATTTTATACATTTTTAACATTTCATTATATGCACTTTAATTTAACATAAACAATTTTGACAATCATGTATATCTAAATAAAATAATTTAAACAATTAAATTGAATATTTAAAAAAAAAACTTTAAAAAGTGTATTATTATCAAGCTTGGTAATGCAAAATGTGATTAAGAATTATATTTATTCAATCAATATATTCAAATCTTCCATCATAACTGCGGTCTTTAATGTTGATTGTTCCTCAGTGTGTAGTTCAATTTTCATTTTATTGGTATTGCTTTAGCATAACTTGTGTTTAAGCGTGCACATGCAGTTGAAACTAATTACCATTTGAAAAATTTCCATTTCGTTTATACACGCTTTCATATAAATGTAGTTGACTACTTCACTTATTAATTTCAACGTTACAATTCAAAATTAACTTTGTTTACTATATTTAGCGCATTTTCTTTATAAGAATCATAGTGCTAAATCACAAAGGAAAACATTACAAAGATATTTTTCATTTGTCTATATTATATAATTTCATAGTTGAATTGTATAAATTTAAACCAAAGTAAGCATAATTTTGTTTGAAATTGACTTACCTTTTTGTTTCGTCGACTTTTTTTTTGTGAAAATACTCTTTATATATTCACGACATTTTAGTATAAAAAAGATCTGATTTCGTAATTCTTAAATATAATTATTATTATTAAAAATAACATTCAGCCATGCATCATTATTTTTCTTTCCTTTTATTCACTTTTAATTTCTCGTTTAGCTTATGATTTTTAATTAAAATTACAAAACATATAACCCAGTTACTCATTTACTATAATGATAAAAAAAATATACATTAATGTTGAATTTAAGCTCCTCACATGAGCTAAAAAAATTAAATATCTGAGTATTTATTTCTCGTTAAATGTAAAATCTTGTTTTCGTAAAAAATCTGTTCATTAATACCTTGCAACGAATATCACGTAGAAGTAATCTATACGCACATACATTTTTCACATACGTTCCTTGTGTCTTTACGTTTCTAACATACTAAAGAAAATGAGCATTTTAATTAAATTCACAGCATGATTTTTGTAATCAAAAAAAATCTATCTGCATTCAATTAAATCTCTTTCAATTTTTTTTTCTGAATAACTTGAAAGTATATCACTAATTCATTAGAACTTATAATTAATTTCTCTCAACGATTTAAATAATTTAGTTGAATATTAAGATCTATTTTCCATACAAAATTATAAAAACATATATCTTTGGATCGCATGCATGATAATTTATTATAATACAAATGAACTCACCAAGGAGAACATCCTCATCAATATTGTGATCATCTAATGAGAGATCCAAATCGCCGTTATTTTGTGTGTGAAGCGTATTCGTTTGCATGACGTCCATTTGAGATAGTTGATACTGATGTTGCAGTTTGTCCAAATTGTCCGAGGCCAAAAGCTCGGCCAATAGGGGCAAATAAGGCGAGGTAAGCAGCCCTGGACTTGTGCTTCGAAGATACCCAGGTAGCCAGAGTCCTACGAGTCCGCAGGGCACCACCGGAACAGCACCGGCACTCGCGAAGCCACCATTCAAAAGTTCCCCGCACAACATAGATATTGCAAAGGTCCCTCGACCCTTCTACTGGACACTATATTTAGCTTTGTTTCATCTAGAATATCTGCAAATCAATATTATTTCACTATATTTAAAAACATTATTGCATACAAATATTCGAAATAAATATTAATGAAGCTTTAATATTTCAATTAATGTAATGTTGAAAATTCATATCTTAAAATAACAATTTCAATTATACACGCTAAATGAAAGTGTAATAAAAATTAATGTAATTTCTATATATATAAATATAAATCTGTATATAAAAAAAAATTTATATATATACACATTTATGAATCTGAGGACAACTCGAAATCTACATAGAAAATTATTATATTTTAACGTAAAAAATTAGTACATGGTATTTTAAAAAACTGTACTATACCATATTATATTTTTTATATTATTTTATGATATGTTTTTCCAGTGATGTCGAGTTGTCCTCAAATTCAAAAAATGTTATAGTAATTTTTATAAGACTTTTATTTAATGTGTATATCGTATACTAATAGAGTCACATTATAGAAATAAAATTGTTATTATTGTTATTTGTTATTAAAAGTAGGACTTTATTGCATCGAAATGTAAACTGAGACAGGTGCAAATGACTGCAGCGTATAGAAATGACTACTACAAGTGATTGGCAAGGAGTATTTGGTACATGGGTATAATTCTAACATGTCTGTAACACTGCGCGAGATGAGCAACAGAACATGGAATGCGTATAATTAACCTAATTAAGGATAATTATATCGATGCACATGATTTATACATTAAGAAAAGCGAGTAATTTTATACATGAAAATTATATTCATAAAATGCATATACGCTTTATTCATCCATTTTGTTTACAATTTAATAATTTATTCATATTTCTATTTTTCAGAATTCCATATTAATATCAAAATTAAACTTCAACATTAATTTCATAAATAAATATTATGAAGCGTTATAATCAGTTAAAATAATTTGAACATACATGCAAAAATGCAACTTTATAAATACATTCCGGCAGAAAATATTTCAGCTGAAAACGATTTAAAAATGGTAATTTTTATATTATATTTTCACGTAATATGATACGTTATTTACACGCTTCAAGTTGTTTCTTATTCATAAATAGATTCTGAGATCATCACAATGAAGAAACGCGAAGGTGGTATTGAGAATGCGGTTTTTTTACGTGGCTAGATAATGTTGTTCTTACTTATGACTCCTATAAGATACTTGCGTAATTTGAATTATTTATGTTAATAGAAAATATTTTTCATTCTAAACGCATCTATGTTACGAACAGAATTTCATTTTCTTGACATTAAATCTTCGGATGTCTTATAAAATAATAATTTTTTTTCTGCAAAAATATTATATTTTAAAATTTGAAATAATTAAATTTGAAATTATTACTTTTGCTAAATTTAAATATAATATTTCATTTTATACAACATAAAATTAATAATAATAATAAATTATTAATTACATTGTCTTTAAAGATTAATAAATAAATAATTTACTTCTAAAATAAATATAATTAACATAGAATGAAAATTTAATATAATTAAACGTTCATGAATTAATTGGATGAATTAATCTGAAGGGTCTGAAAAGCAATTATTTCCTCAGCATTATTATATAACGATGTAAAAACAATAATTGAATAAAAAGTGAATATGTACCTGAAGTATTTCAATTAAATTACAGTCGTAAAAAGCACATCCGCCGCACAAAATATTACAATTATTCAATACAATAAATAACACAATTAATCACGAAAAGACAAAAAGAAGCAGAAACGAATATTGACGTTGAATAAAAAAAAGATATATGTAAAACTGATTCATTCCATGGTATATTGGCACGTCAAAATTTGTTAAAGTATTATAAGGTAAATGACAAAGTGTAAAGCTATGTTATTTCGACAAGTCATAATATTGTTTCATTAATACGCTCCAAACGCACGCATTCGTGATCAATGTACTTTACGAGACTGCGATACCGACACTGTGCTATATGTAAAAGGTAGTGCGGTAGAAAAGAATGGACGAAGTTGCCCGTCAGGGGCGTTAGACCAGCAGGCGCCATCGTACCCATCTCCTCTCTTTCGTACGTTAATCTCGATATTAAAATGAATAAGCTCTCGCGTATGTGAACCGCAAACGAGGAAATTTCCTCTCTATTTTTGATTTTTTTTTTTAATTTTATTTTCATGCCATGACATGGGGAATCACAAAAGAATTAAAGAATAATGAAATTTTCTTTTTATTAGTCGTTTGAATAACTATCAAATGAAATCAATAATTCAGTTACAGATTTTTTTCTTTACCTTTTCATTATTTATGTATTCATTACGCGAAAAACACACAAATGGAAATTTCGTTCAAAATGATGTGTTTTTAAATCAAATTGATTTTTTGCGTTGAAACGAATCTATTATTGGAAGAATATCATTATAAAAAATTGAAATTGTATAATACCTTCATCCAATTTTTAAAGATATTCCGAAAACTGCTGAAAATATAAAAATTAAAATTATATTTTAGTAGAATAGTACGGCGAAAATCAATATTTGATTACTAAAATTGCAGGCAACCTGCAATAATTTTAGTAAAATAATGCAGTTTAATTAATGTTGTTTTATTAATTATTAATTTCATGGAATTAAAACAAACGACTAAACAGTAATTAACAAAGCAGAATTTTATTATTGATCTATAAATGAACTTCAATTAAAATTTGCAGGTTTTTAGAATAATTTGTTAGATTCTATTGATTTAATAATAATTAAACATATATAATATTTTCAAATAAAAAAGTTTACATGTTTATGTAAAAAACTAAATATATTTCAAATGTTTATTCACAACTTTTAAAGTTGAAACTTTAAATTCAAAAAAAGTAGAAGAAAAAGAAAGTAGTAAGATCAAAAAAATCATTAAAAGCGTTTCGTAGAATCAAAGAAATTATTAACTAACTTTCGTGGAAGAAATGCGAAGTGTCGATTATGAAACTTTAACGTTTCTTATATATTAATTACGAATTTTGAAGGTTTAATTTGCCAATGGTGCGAAATTCATCTGCAATCTTCTTCCAATAATATCAAATAAGATAAAATTCTTGGCGAGATAATTGAAAATATATAGAATAACCTCCAATTACAATTATATAACAACTTTACAATAAAATTTTTCAATAAACAAAATATAATAGCAACATAATTGTTACTATAATAATTAAAACATTGAAATAAATATTACATTTTATTGATAATTTTATTGATAAAAGTTAGTAGGGCAATTAACCCTGGTTAAGCGAAATAAAATACACAGTAATATAATTTACTATCCACTAATTTAGAAAAAAGTTCAATTTTAAATTTTATATTATCTTTAATATTATATTTTGTAAAAAAAGTAACTTCGAAAAATAAAATCTACTATAAAAGTGCATATATCTATTTCATCATTTTCCAGGTGAGAAAATTTTAAACCACACTAAATGATGTAAAGCTACGGCAGGGTAGTATGTTGATTGATCGCGTGTCAGGCACCAGCCAACCTGGCGCCACTTCAGAAGTTCTCAAACTTCTATTGTCTCTCCTTTGAATAAAATTACCTATATCACTAGCTTTAAATATCTTGTTATTTAAAGCTAGTTATACTTCTCTAAAAATATTTATTTCATATTTCTTCTATTGACTTTTATGTATAATAATTAATGAATAATTTAATTCTCAGTTCAAAATTGTTTTAAATGTATGTTAATATTTTTAGTAAAAGCTCGATTAAAATATAATTTTCAAAAGAAGCTTCATTTTTTAAGAAGAAAAAGTTGTCTTAATTTTCTTCAGGTTATAATTTATTCTACAAAATAATTTCTGTGTAATTTAATTACTTAAAAGGTTTTAATGAATGTTTATGAATACTGCAATATAGATACTAAACTTATCCAAATCATCAAACCTAAATTATGGTAAATTACATTAGAAGATTAGTAGAAACTGTGAACACATCTCATTCATTTTACATTCGAAGTCGTGAACAAAATATTCACCATCAACGCTACACTAATTTCTGGCAGTTCTTATTCCACGACCTTCTTCTCATTTATAATCTTTGGATCGTCTTTCATGAAAGTTTCTTCGTACACTCTCAGTGTGCTAGAGAAGTGCCTTTGAAAACTAAGAACTGTTGGGAGAAACGAAGATGACGCAAAAAAATAGATGTATAAAAAAAAAGACCGAAAACATCATAACTTTTCGACATTAGTCGGTTCTATTAACAAAAAATTATTAAATATACTTTGTGCAATAAAACTCAAAATTACAAGTTGTTTAATTTTTATTTAATAAAAAGAAAATTACACGCCAAAGTTAAAATAACAAAAACCTTGTAGTATTTTAAAAATATTGTCTACAGTTTTTAATTTTCTTTCGCCCTTGAAAGTCAGAAATTGTTTGCAAAAATTATTTTATATCTTAAAAAGTGTTATTATTCATTATAAGATTGTATGAACTCTCAACTCCAAGGCTTGTACTCTCCAACTTGTATAATATATAGTATACGATTGAATTTTATGTGAATACAATGGACATTTTAATTGTTAGTTTGTGTTAAATTTATCGTTTAAGTTGGAAGCGTAACTAAATCGCACGTTATATGAGAGTTCACGTTGAAAAGGATGTTAAATTCAAGAAAAGTTATGTTGATGTGAGCATCTAACAAGAAATAAATGTATTTTAAATGTCGGACTCAGTTTGGAGTCAAGTGTATTGGTGACAAGATACACGAGAAACCACTCGGCAATTTTGTAAGCTGAATAATGTTTTGAAACAAGAAATATCTTTGTATCTTACAAAACATAGCAACTACGAAGCAACTTAAATAAAAGCTATATTCTTACACGTGCAACAATTTTTCTCGAGCACATCAAAGCTTTGTTTTGTTAGTTGTTTAAAAGCTTCTACTAACGAAAGTTATACTGCTGAAATACATTCGTCATAAGCAAACAATATTTATGTTGTAACAAGCAAAAAGTTCGTATTAACTTAAAATTGAGATAATCTCAGACGCTTTATAGAATTAAAAGAAAATTGCTTGATAAAGAAAAATAAATCATTTCATAATGAATTGATATATTATGTAAAATGTTTGTGAACATTAGTATTTTTCTTTGTGTAAATGTAGAACATTATTCGAATATATATATATATATATATATATAAGTTATGACAGTAGGTGGAATAAATTTGAACGTGATTTATCCATGGGCCATTATTAGCAGTAGCTGCGTTATATGTTCGACTGTTCACGACTTGTTAATGTAATCAACTAATTTATGTTGTCTAACATTCGCATTTTGAAAATTCCAACAAGCTCAGTTTTAGAGGGCGTCGCTATTACATAAATCTCTCCCGAAGGGTTGTAACACTTTCCGGTAGTCAGCCACTATGTGAAACGCACCATTGTGAACCCATGGGGAGGACTCAAATATTCATTATAATTGACGTTAATCGTCTCGTTAAGTTTCAGTCAAATAGTTTGCCATGATACATTAACATTTAATAAAAGCAGCAGTTCTGTATACACTAAATGTGACAAAACACTGTACATGTGACAATTGTACACCTTCAAAATATTTGCGAAGGTATAGCATTTCATATTTCAACCAAACTCACACTGACACATAAAATTAAACTTCTTAGTGAAAGTGTCGCAAAATTTGCTCCGTATATTGACGATTAATATTGAATTGTCCATTAATTTTTATGAGATTTAAGGCATTTTAATTGCAGTAATTAGTTGTACCCTCAAATCGTCCTACTATTGGTTGTCATATATCACTGAAATTCATCGTGATAACAAAACGGAAATTGTGATATTGACTACTTGAACGTTTGACGAATGAACTCCATAACGATTGAGACATGAATGCAAAACTACCTTCATCAGTGGCCTATCATTTGTATTTAAATTTTGTTTTCAGTACCGAGAAAATATGGTATAATTAAGTAGTAATATATGAAGCACATAAATACTTGTAAAATTGAATTGTTTAATTAATTTATATATAATTTTGTATATGAATAGAAATAAATATTTTTTATGATCCTTCATAAAAATGAATTTTATGTTACTGTCATTTACAAAAATCTTATATTTGATAGTTCGAATGCAGGGAAAAAAGTAATGCGTGACAAATACAGTGAGTGTATGATGATTTATAACTTCAAAACAGTATGCTCAAGATTATAAATGATCATTGTTGGTTATTTTCAATTTCTGCATTTGTCCTGATACAATCATGATATTTTCTGCAAGAAAAAAAATAATCACATTTTCTCTCATTTGTTCATGTTGAACATTAGCAGAGAAAAATTAATTTGTAGTTCTTAAATTTAACGAGCAAAATAATAGTAACTTAAGCTTTCTGCCTTTATCTGAAAGCAATAATTATATACTTTAGTCAACTTTTAACAATGTCTTCAACATATACAATCATCATCATGATAAATTATTTGCACTGAAGAAACTGGGAATGTTGTAACATTTATTAAATTTTTAAAAGAGTATTAAATCATAAATCGAATTTAGTCTCAAAAAATAATGAAGGTAATCATAATCGCAAATCGAAACATTCAAATGAATACATAATTATGTATTATACATATATATTTATGTAGTATATAACACAGAAGTTTTTCAAATAAAAATTTCACCTTTGTCAATATACCATCATGTAGCAAAAAAGCTGGCAACATCACTTCACTGTCGACTAACTATGGCCTAGCTTCTATACTCGTCACGATATCTTCAAATCCAACGTCTCCCCTGCCTGAGGGTTGTGATGAGTGTTCAATTAGAAGAGAGGTGACAGCAACTTGTCTCTGTTATTTGTGTGGAACTGTCTCGTCTGCACAACTTTTAATTATGGGCTCGACAGAACGCAACACCAAGAATCAAACTCCACAGCAAGTGCTCATACAACAAACAATCCGATGTCATCATTTGTAAACCATGTTCAAATAATGCAGTGTTCAGTTGACTAGGATTATTACTACTACACGCTTAATAAAATTCTAATCAAAATTAATATACTTCTAATAAAATGTACTATATCATTTATAAATCTGAGGACAATTATTATGTTGCATTTTTTATTGTACCAAGGTTTTTTTTTGCAAGGTATTTTAATGTAAAAAGTTATTACAATAATAACTTTTTACATTAAAATATAATAATTTTCTGGATGGTATAGTAATTTTTATTAGATATAACAATAATTTCTATTAAACTTTTATTTATCGTGTATTTTTTAATAAATCTAAAACCACTTAGAACTGAAAGACAGGTTTCAAATAGAAATGAAATCAATATTTCATTTCTACATTAAGTTAAAATAGGAATCTTTAATATAAGATTATTATTAGATTACAATACAATTAGCCATTTTAATCACAACACGTGAAATTCATACTTTATTTATGATTAGAACATAATTTCCTAATAGCAAGGATGTTGTCTAACCTGCTATGTTCATTGCTTTCAGAATATCTTTGCCGCTGCTCAACTTCAATCAAAGTGAAGATGGTGGTTGGGATAAAGCAGTCCCGTCAATATTTCTCATAGAAGACGACGATGCAGGGAGTGTGCCAGATTACGGTGAGTCTTTGAACATAGTCTCTCTCTTTGGATGCTAGTGAAGTGTTAAATGGGCATAACGTCTTTTTCATGCATAGTCTTCTGACGATGTATGTGATCATTAAAATTACTTGAACATCGTCTGACCATGAGACTGTCAAAGAAGCGCTTTCATTATTTTATGATTTCATAACTTAAAAAGTTTTCGCCGACGTAGACATCTTATTTGAATGCGCTGAATCCAGCTGACGATAATGAATATCATAGAATGGGTGTCCGTTCACAAATTGATATTGGATAATTGCGAAATTAGGACGATGGAGATAAATTTGCAGCCGAACAAAAGATAGTCGATAGGATTAATTGCATTCGAGTTTGGCGGAAAAATCGCACGACTTAGGGGATTTTAGTGGATAAGAATCGTTATCATCTAAATCAATATTTGTACTCATTCGGCAAATGTTAAGTTTTACGCTACTAATTATGATTAATATTATATGTTACTTCAAATATCTTCCAAGAAAGACAATTGATAATGAAAGCAAATATTTAGTTAGCTACAGTAGTTGAAAGCAGATTTCAAGGAAATTGGAAAGTATTTATAACGTTATTTTTTATTCGCATTTCAATGTTTAATTGGATATTTTGCTGAAAATATCAGAATATTCGATTCAAATTATTTATGTAATTCCAAAATAACGTTTCTAGTGAGTTTTGCTAACAATAATATTAAACCGAGGTTATACAAAAGCTCATATTTTTCATATTTCTGTATCCAAATTAAAATTATAATGAAAGAACAAAAATAAACAAAATAATTTGATGAAAATATTTGTTTAGTTCGAATCGAAACATTACACAGCTTGCAAATGCTGATAATAATGCAACAGATACTTTGACATGAAATTGAATAAAATGTGAACAAAAACTGTATTAATATGGATAGATACAAACAGAACTATTTTCATCAGTCTTTTTCAACAGAGGGAGAGCTATATTAATTTCTATTTCGATGTATAACTTTTACAGCTGAGCTAATATTTGCCTATATGTATCATAATAGTACAAACCCTAGAACGAACTTTTAGTGTATAAAAAAGAAACTTCATAAATATCCCCAATCCCTATAAATTAGAACATAATATCATATAATTAAACTAAGCTTATATTATCATAATAAATTATACTAATATTATTAACATTAGTTTAAAAATAATAAAAATCTTCGAAATTCACAACGTTTAAAGAGAAACTTGAAAGTTGTATGATAAGGCATACAGAGAAATGAGTGATATAACGTCAAGTAGTGGACGTCAAGTAAAGGTCAGACAAATTTCAAAGGAAAGACGCTTCAGTCAAAATTAAGCGCGATGCGTACGAAAAGACGCCAAGAATAGGTAAGTATTGATGTTAGCCTCTACTTTTATATATTACACCCTGGTCACGTTCTAAGGCCGCAAGGGTCGAGCAGCTTTGTTGCTGTTCTCTATGCTGGCGTTCTGTTTTACTATCGTATAGTTGTATACCTTCTGGAAAATTCACTAACGTTACCAAAACCTTTGATTCGAATGTCGCGAAGCATCAATCCATTTTTTATTCGCACTAATAAAAGAGTCTACAAGAAAAATGTCCCCGCAATCCCGCGCACACCTTATTCTTTATTGTGATAAATGTTCGCAAGACGTTATGGCTGTTCAATTTAACTTTCGTGAAATGGATGCTCTCGTCCGAGAGTCACACTTTAAGATGTTAAACAGGTTGAGTGACAAATTGATGTATACTTTAATTATAAAATTGTACTTTTTATGTATATTTCTTATCTGATAAACATTTAAATACATCTTTTTGTGATAAATTGGTTGTCATTGTGGAAATGATTTACGGTATTTTGGAAAGTATGGTTAAATTTGAAATTAAAATCAAATTATTGATTTGTTAAAACAGATAATGGACATTAATTTGGTTTAAACTAATACAAAATTGGCAACCAACCATTTATTTTTAGGATTGTGACAATAACTTATTTATCGCAACGATTTAGCTGAACCAGTAGTCACGCCTACTACTATTCACTTACCATACAACAACTTCTCTGTTAGAAAAATAAACTAAGATACCTGTTGAGTTGAATAGTGTGAATAGAAATGATAGCTAATGTTAAACAATTCTGTCTAATTAATTTTCCTTCATAATGTCATTCGGGTTCATTAAAGTTTCGCTAAATTATATAGCGAAATATTGAAATTTAATATGAAACGCTTTCAAAATGTGTATGAAGCTTAGTAGAAGATACTGACGATGATAATAATAATAATACTAAATATCTTTATATCAAATAGAAATATTACTGAATAAGATAAATAGAAACAGTTAACATCGTGAGATAAGTTAACAAATTAATTAAATTTGTATAATTTAAGTAACAGATATCTATAACTCGAATAATGACATTAAAACATACATTTTACATTACAATTGTAATCATTTATCATAATTATTTTAACAGAAGATTGTATATAATGTATTATTTATATCTAAAAACGAAGGTAACTGCCTAATGTGATTTACAATTACAATACTTCTATGTACAAAATTGATTACTTTAACAAAAGTAGTTTTGTAATTAAATAAAAGAGTCACTGTGAATGCAAAGAATTTTCATTAGAAAATAATTGAAAATTCTAATTACATAAAAAAGAAATTAAAGCTTTCCGTAAAATTTAACTTACAATTTGATGCACGTAAAAAACAATCTTACTTCATTGAGACAAGACTAATTCTGTTAATGCAAAAATAGTTTTGTATTAAAACAACAAAACTTGAGTTTTTTTTAATTTAACAAATGCATGGTATTTGTTAAACTATATATAAATATACAAATTCTCATTAAACTTTGAAGTGATTACAAAAATACGTTTTGTTATCAAAAACATCAATTCAGTAAATAAATTGAAAATTTTACCTCAATTTTATTGATAATAATTTAATTATAATGTTACATTGACAAAGTAATTTCTGAACCACAAATAAAACAAATTAAATACTACTAACTCTATACCTCTATTTTTATATAATAAATTATATTACAAATTTAAAACATGAAATGAGATTATGACTAAAATAAACAGTAATTTTTTATTAAAAAATATGAAAATAATAAATAAAATTGTATACAAATGTTATCCTAAATTTATAATTTTGTCAAAATTATAATCACCAGAAGAATTCGTTTACAATTAGTTATATTTTAAAAATTACAATGTAAATGCTTAAATACGCCAAGCAATTAATAAAATAAAATATAAAATTTTACGTTTTATTCAATTAATATCGCGATAATTTATCAGTCAATTATTAACTCATGTTAATAATCTTATTCACTGAATTCGGTACTAAATTGCATACATCAAACAAAAGCGATGTATTTAAACACTATATTAAATTGTATTTTTATTTCAAGATAATAATTATTAATACGAAACAAAATAGTATATTTATAATAAAACGCAGGTATTATTATTAAATTACACAAAAAGTCATCGTCATATACTTTTTAAGAAACGTTATAGCCTAATGTATAATATTATTTTTATTCTATATCATCAAATATTTTTCATGAGATCGCTTTAGATCTTAAGATTACCTAAATTACTTTAAATTCATGTAACATCATTTTAATACTTAAGATAATATTAAGTAAACTAAAATAAAATATAATCATTTCATCTAATGATAAACGTGTGATAATACATTTAAGAATCTCAATGAAATACACTTATCGAAGTGAATAAAAATAAAGTTCACATTTATTCTTTTTATTATTAGATTTCTATACACTTTACAAAATATTTAATTTTTTCATACTTTTGCTTATATTTCAATTGTAAGATATTGTTTTAAAAAGTTATAAACTATACAAACAAGTGTTTAAAAATTCTTTTTTTTTTTCAGAACGTTAAAACACTTGCGAGTATTTTTAAATGAATTTACGTTGAATCTTATGCAAAAAATGAAAAGACGTTCTAATTGAAAACTCTTCTATGTAAAACACTTTAACATCTTTTACCATATAAAAGCTTTATGTATTTAACAGAAGACGTGTTTTAATTTAAATGTTTTATTTCCAAACTAAACTATGTTTATAGTCTTTTAGTGACCATATAAATTATAAATTGACATTTGTTTCAAACGCAGTTTTCCGTCAAATTACATAACTGATTACTTTTAGTAAGATTACCGTAGATTAAGACTTTTAACAGAAATAAAATAAATCACTGAAGTGTTAAACTTTTTAATTTTTCATTTTTTAATATTAAATATAATAATTAATAATTTATTGATAAAGCACTTTATAAGAAAGCAGTTCATTAATTCCTCCTACATAATCCTGGCAAGTGTTTAACACATGATGTAAACATTGCAGTAACTCAACAGTTTTACTTCATTTGTTCACGTTTTTCCAATTAAATATTTAAAAAAAATATTCATATAATTCTCCACTATTAAAACCCCTCTAACAAAATTAAATAATACATCATTTAGTCAATTCAAAACAACTGTACTAAATTTAATAAGAACATCTGTAAAAAGTTCAGCCTCTTGACATCATCACCTCTAAACTCACTTAACACAAAAAGATATAAACGTTGCAAAAAAACGAAAGTAACTTAACAAAATCTAAGATATAATTTAAAAAACATGCAGGATCAACAAAGATTTGAAAATTGCAAATTATTTCAATGGAAGAACAACAACAAAAAACAACATAACACTCAGACAATAAACGAATCAAAAAATGAGGATAATTCAACATTGTTGTTTCTATTTGACGATGTAAAATGTGTCTGCCTACCATGAAGGTTGAAAACACTTGAGAATCGTTGTAGTCCCGTGTTGGAGTAGTGTCGAAGGACACTACCACTGTGTGCATGTATATACGCTCTCGTATATTCGGATAAAAGCTTCGACAGGGATAAGCGGGCTTGAAAGAACCCACGGCCGTGTCCAATGAACGGGTCCGCGTGAGCAAAGTGGACGAATTCGCGACGACACCGTCGTTGTTTTTGACAACTGTCAACAAGCAAAATAAAAGAAGCGCGGAGCTGGAGAGCCGCGTGGAACGTGCAGCTCGCATAAAGGTTATACTCAAATCGGGTTTAGTTCGTGAAAAGGGTGATTGTGGCGCTGGAAACTCGAGGGTGGAACGACGCTTACACCCCCCCCCGCCAACCAACCATGCACCTCAACACCGACCCACCCCACCCCAAGCATGCCATCCGCCGGCGCAAGTCTGCTCCACCTTGTTTGTCTTGCGTAGCCTCCGCTGCCAGGCTACGTGAGCGACCAAACCGACACACACCACAGTCACAGGGGCCTTTCCGCGATCAAAATCCAGCTGCAACGAGAGAATCCTCCCACAATTCAATACGCCTCGGCCAAAGGTCAACAGCTTTGTCACCTCGTTCGACTAGCTATTTAGTCCGACACACTTTGTTCTTTTTGTTTGTTCTTTTATTTATTTTCTGTTTCGTTTTTTTTTTTTTTTTTTTTTTTTG
>JABFPJ010003647.1:0-15604 GCA_022817425.1 Gryon sp. ZL-2020
CGTATAGTTATAAGCCGTATGCATGTCGTGCTTTCGACCTTTTTTTCGCATCGCGACGGCACGTACGCCAAAAAGAAGAAAAGCACATCGCGAAAAGCCCGATTTCGCGTCACCGATAAATCCTGCACGGCATTTTGGACCGCCACTATGTCAGATTCATTTTGAGCGTCTTATTTTCCTGGCAAGCGGGAGCATCGGTGGCGACACTGCAGAGACCACCCATGCGTATCGTGTCAAGCGTCATCGGCACTACATTAACTGAGAGCTTTTTTCCCAACGTGCTCGATAAAATAGTGCTTTGTAACAACGCCAAGCAAAAAGGAACGCGTGTGTTATCAACCTACAGACGAGTTTTATTACAAAAATTAATTTGTGTCATTTTCCGAGACCTTTTTGCTATTAATGATATTAAATATTGTAAATTACAGTTAATCGGGACAATAAAGTTACAAAGTTCATTTTATTAAAATTTTTCAAACAAGAAAATAATCATTTAAAAAACCACTTCCTAGAAAATTTTTAGAGTTAAAGTACTTTGTTAAAAACATTTATAAATAAATAAAAAAATTATAAAAAAAAGATGTAAATAAATTTTTATGTATTAATAGAAGAAATTAAAAAAGCAATTTAAAAGCTTTTGAAATATACGGTTCTATGTTAATACTGATTTCATATTTCGGTGACATTTCATCGTAGTAGTCTGAACATATGACAACATGTCGCATATTATAAATACTTTACATATATTACAATACGTGTCAATCAGTACGATCTATATATACAATGTTCATTTACATATAATTATACCAGAATCCAAATACATCTATTTTCCATAAAATTCGCATGGAATTATAACACTTTCACTCATTTTTTTTGGATAATAAACATATCTATTTTGTTTAAAGTTAACGCAAAATCGCATCTTTAAATAAATCATTCTTGTGGCAACTTGAGCTTTGATGAAAAACGTAAATATTTGTCGAGCCATTGATCACGCCGTTATATAATCCGATATTGATTATTGGTCAACAATGTCGACTATTTCGGATATTCACGTCAGCTATTCGTCGAACTTACAAAAGTCGTGTAATATACGTTATATCAGTACTGAGAAAAGTTAGTATTGTTCGAGTTGACCATTTTTTTCGTCGCTTTTCTCTATTTTTGTCGCCGGCTACGAACTTGTGTCGACGAATTTCGCGCAATGGCCGGAGGAAAGGTTAAGTCGGAGACAAACTTTCGACCCAGTGGTATCTCCTGCAATTCGTCGCTGGCGGAACTTTAACGACGTTCACTTCACTGTTGTGGTTGTCCCAATGCACAGTTGATTATTATGTGGCAATCGCATTTCTACGACTACTTTATTTTACCAATGTACACTTATGAGACAAAAACATGGGACGAGATAATTTATTTAGACATTCAATGGTACATTTTCTTTAAATTTTTTAACTTAATAGTTTGAATATTTATTTTGTTTATTTATTTGAACTAATTAAATGTAACAAAAACAATTTTTTTATCGGAATTTACTTATAACATTAAATTATAAAATAAAAAAATGTAGTTAAAAATAATTTAAAAAATTAATTTCAAAATTCTGAATTATTATTTAGGTTCAATTTTGAGTTCTTTTGATAAAGGATAAAATATGAATCAGTATCGGTAATTAAAAGTGGACTATGTACTATCTACGTTTGAATAATTTGTTTTATCTGGTCTAACGTTAAAGACGAACATAACCGGTCTGGTATATTGACCGACCTCGTTTATCTCCTAATCTACCCTCGTGAGTCACACCCGTCACGCCCTAAATTTTTACAGGGATGCATTAAACTTATCGACTCGGGGGTGAAACACAGAGTCTTGTCAAAATTCGCCTCCAGAAAATGCCCCTTTCTACTTCCTCTTCCTGCGCATGCCATTACTACAACATACCAAGATTTGCGCGCGATATCAAACATAAAGCTTATTTTTATATAGATCAAAGTGTTTGTGGTTCATGAAAAGACGACGTTCAGAATTAAAAAAAAGTTTGATGTCAGCTAGTAAAAATGTTCAACTTTTGGCTTCTTTATCGATTTGATTTTGTCTCTTATTCAATGGTAAATAATATATCTTCACGTAAAATCAATTTCGTTTTAATTGAATGGTCTGAAGCAAAAAAGTACTATGCTGACGGGATTACAAGCTGGAACACGTCGATACCGATGAAAAAACGTGTTACCGGAAGAAATGGCCAGGGAAACGGCACATTACAAGATTAAGGAATTAGGTTTTTCCGGCCAAAAAACCTACCCGTCGTTTGCGTTCATTCGTCTTGCGCAAAGACATGAGTTTTACTCACAACTCCCCCCCCCCTTTCCTCATTCCCGTACTCTCCCTTGAAGAGCTGCGCGCTTTTTTTTTCTGGACACTGTCTATACGTATATGCACACTCAGCGAGAAATAGGATTGTGAGAAGGTAAAATGAAAACGAAAAAAAGATGTCGGTTGCTCTTAAAAATATGGAACACGCGGGCGAAAAGAAGTACTGCCATTAGCTGAGTACCGAAAGGATATGAAAAACCCGGAAAAGCAATTCATTCGAAACTGATAATGAAAGAAAATGTGGGAAAAGCTTCGGATGCTTCGCGAGTTTCTCGAATAACAGCTACACAAATTAGATGATCGCGCAGTTAAGTTCAAAGTAAATGTTACAGCAAAGAATTTATTGATTTTGTATCAATTGAGAGAAAAGAGACGCTTAATTCGTTCAAGTGAATTATTGTAATGGTAACAAAATTGATTTATATTTTTAGTGATTAAAGTTATACTGATGAAAGTGTCAATGTTTCAATTAAAGAAATTAATGAAGTTTGATGAAACACATTTTATGGGAATTAAATTATTTTAAATATTTGGCGATTTTACTTTCATTAATTACTTTTTATTATAAACTACATAAATCATACAAAAAATGTACAGATTGAAATTGATTATGATGTTATTATATTAATCGAAAGTATGCATAATGAATATTTTACATTCACATTTTATGAAGTTTTCATCATATTTTTATATTATATTATTCCGATTTTCATTTTGATTAATTAATTTTAAAAATTGACAAATTTATTTATATGTAATAAAGATAAAAGTATTTCTCCATAAAGACAGCTTAGCAATGCAAGGTTTATTCATCATTTTTACATGATTATTATTACGTATCAATACGTTTAAGCATTTATTACATTTGAATATTCAAGCAAACAAACTTCTTTTATTAATATCCAAAACATTATATTTATATACAGATTTGTATAAAATAATGTTGAATATTACCGCAGTGAAATTTAGTTCAAATAACCATAAAATCAAGGGTATAATCAAATATGATTTCCATTCATTAAAGTTCAATGAACAATTACATCTGACAAAAGTGTTGATTCTTGCACTTTTCATTAGATTCGAATAAACAATTATTCAATCGAAATATAAATAAATCGTTAAAATTACAAGTTGCATTGCGAACAATGTAATCACTTTCATTTCAAAATTTGCAGCGAAATATGCAGTGCAAAATGGAATCAATGAACTCGCAAGTTCTCTTTATCATAAATTAATTTAAGACGATCGATAAAAAAGTTGTTGAAACTTTAAGGCTCGTAGTAATTTTTGTTTGAAATTACATACTCGCGATAATATTGAATAACACATCGTGTGATTTCACGGATTACTTTCAATATACTTTAAGTTCCCGCAATATTCATATGCTATAATTTCCAAACTACGCTTACGATGTAAAAATTATCACTCATGAATTTAACGTAGCGAAAGAAGTATTTTCAAAGAATTTTTACAGCATGCCTTAAAGGATAATATTTATTTTATATTCCTTTTTAAAGAACGAAAAAATATCAATCACAATGTGTTTACATCAAAATACTTTTGATGCAAACATATTGTGTTTAAATTGTATATATATAAAGCTTGAATTTTGTGGAGATCATATTTATCTTTATAAAATCAATAGACTTACCTTACATAACCAGAAAACGTTGTGTAAACGTTGTGAAAACATAAGAAAAACTGGCATATACCTTTCGCTATAATAAAAACAATAAAAACAAAAATTTGCCATATTTCAAAATTGTATTTAAAAATAGCAATAAATAATTTACATGAGTATGATAATTTGTCAATTTCCATATAATTTAATTCAGAAATGTGTCTGACTGTCAATCTAAAAAGTACCTTTGCAAAAATCTTAAAAAATGTTTATCCTACAGTTTCTTTTTTGAACATTAAAGCATCACGTCTGTTGAATTTGCAAGCAACGATGCATGATACGCTTTTCCGGTTGATTAAGTTAAAAAATGCGTAGCAACGGAAAATTGTGCGTTTTTATTGTTTATGAAGACAAAAGTAATTTCAGTGGCGAGTGGCATTTTTGCGCAATTTAAACGTTAGACTTTGCTATTAAACGTCTTTGCCGCAGCAGCGTGCAACGTCGAGATCACGCGATGCCCGAAGGCTATCGATTATTTAGCAATCTTGGCGATCCGCAACGTTATGTCTTACGCCTTGCATCGTTATTCTCGCGGACGCGATTCTTTCGGCCGAGAGCGTGCATATCGTTACGAAGCATATATACACATAGGCAGCGTAACGGTGAGCGCAAATGTTGCGCACATAATAGTCAAGTTCCTGCGGGCCTAAAGTATAACGAGTCATTTTTCTGCCTTTTCATACTTTATCTTCGACGACTTATTGGAGTCTACGAGGAAGAAAAAAAAACTAATGATATTATCTGAACAAAGTCGGCGACGAAATATAAAAATTGTATTATGTTCATCTTTGTCGAAACTACGTGGTCAAACTTTCTTGATGCCGCATCAACCTTCAATCAAGTAGTTTGCAGTAATTCGACTTTGTTTTTGATTATTATTATTATTTAATGTCTACATTTTTTGAATGATGGAGGAATGCTTTAATGAAACTTTTTAACTGTTAAAAAGTAATTGTCTTGATTTGTATTTAATTTTAATGTGATAATAAACACAAGTTTTAAAATTTGTATTGAGGTAATGGATTAATAAATACATTACTTGGATTGAAGCATTATTTAAGATTATGAAAATACAATTTTAATGTACGGCAAATTCTAATTTTTTTGTGAAGGAAATTTAATTCTAATTTACAATTCATATGATGAGAATATACAATTTGGAAACATAATAATAAGTACGACTTAATACATTTTTGATATTACATACACTTAATACAAAAAAAACGTTTTTTTAATATGAATAAATAAAGTGTATTTGAAAAGTTATTAAGGACGTTCTATCGCAATAAGCATTTATTAAATAAACAAATAATATTGAATATTTTTTAAACTTAAATTATTTAAGTTTAAGAATTATGGATTTTGTGATAATTTTTTTAGTATAGGTCATCATCATAACGAAGAGTAATTGGAAAATTAAAATCTATAAAAAATGCATTACATTAAATGCCAGATTAGGTTAATTTCTACTTTGAAGTGAATTTTCTCAATGTAAATAATTACATGCAAAAATAAAAATATATTTGTTAAAAAGCTTATTAATTAAAGAATAATTTCATGTTAAACATTTAGCAGCTTAACAAAATGTGGCAACATTGTATATTTTAATAATTATCTAAAACGTAATTTTACAATAATATTAGACTATTGTGGGAATATATATAGCGAAATTAATTACTTTCAATTTTGACATTTGATATTAACATTCGAAAAGTCGCATAACTAATCTAATTAAATATTCGTATTTATTTCTTTTTTGTATATACGTTTTATAATTAACGGTAATGTTATGAAAAAATAACTTCACTTTTTATATATTTTAGATTGAATCAAAATGTATATTTATGATATTTATACAAATTTGATCACAGTACTAATTTTGACTAGCTTACGGCAATATAACGTCCTTAACTGAAATTAAAATTGCATCATACACATTTTACATATTATTCGATTATATTTAAAACTTGCATATACACGACATTTCCATTAACAGATTACACAAAATTATATAACATTCAGTTAGCATAAAATTTGATAAATAAGCATTTAATGAATGCATTCAAGTTAATTGCAAAAAGGACATATCGTAATTAATCATAAGTTAATTAGTGGCAAATGTAAAATTGATAGATAGAATAGAATATAAAAAAGCGCCCGCGAGACGGAGCTTACAAAGGTGTTGTAATTGTTAATAAGCAAAATTTACGTGATTTATGTCGAAATTTGCATGTGAGTCTGCGGCGTGCATAACAAAATGACAGTGCTACAGTTGCTCTGCAGTTTTAAATGGATAGTCATCGTTCATTCAATATGGCGACGACAGTGAGGGCTTACGGGCTAAGGTCGGTCGCAGTAGTAATAGTCACACTGCGAGCGGACTAGGAACAGTAGTAGTTGCCGACGATGTTACATTAGACGTCCGGTCTGTCGTATATATAGCGGGCATAAATAACAATTTACATAATATCCATTATAACGTACGGTTGCGAGCGAAACTGAAATGCTTCATTAGACGTTGATTCTTGCGTAAACTCAGCCTCGTATATCATCCATTAGCACACCATTGTACAACGGCCTTATGAAAAAGTTATTAAGATTTTGCGCGAGCCACAAAAATCCTTTGATCAATTTCATCGCTCAACTTTTTTACTATCGATATGAATCATAATATTAAACTGAATGCACTTAATGAGTACTCTCGTAGGCTGTAGACCTTTACCTTCTAATAAACTTTTATGCTTTTTACTCGTGCTTAAAGTTTGTGCTCAATTCTTTTTTTATTTTTTTGGTTCGCTCAACACTTTTTATAGACTGACGTACTCATTTTATCGCTCGTTGTATTTAATTTGTTTCAATGTATTCAAGTCAATCAAGTTTTTATTTTTGACAAATTAGTTATTTTAGATCAATTTAATTAATCTCGGTAAAAGCAACATTTGGTGTTTTCTTTATTTCATTACATGTGTGTAATAAAATAAAGAAAACACTTATGTAAAATAATTACAACGCAATGCAAATTAGGTAATTGAAATGTGTATTTTGAGATTCATTAATTTACTTAACACTTGGAAATTACCTTTTTATAAAGCAAATTTTTGGTACAAGTGTTGAGATGTCTATTTGCGGAAGTATGTAATATCTTGTCTCCGCCCAAGTGTTAAAGTTATTTCCAGCAATCGTTTCGCGAGTCGCGAATGTGCGTCACAACGAGTCTCCATGCGAATACGACGTCTCCGAACGGACTAATAAATGTCCCAATAATGACTGGTCGCCATCGTTTCTGTCACTTAATATTTATAACGTCCCAAGACGGCGCTCTTAAGTACACACGTAATGAAAGAAGTGCAAAAAAATTTCGGCGAGTTTTATCGTTGTATACGATACGAGGGTCCTTTAATGAGGTGAAATAATGAGATATTATTCAGAGCAAGATACTTTCTTAATTAATGCACTGAAGATCAATTAATATTCTGCGCAAGAATTTCTTACATATTTTATTTATAAGAATGTGTTAAATATTACTCCCATGCCGTTATAGTCTTGACATTCAAAACAATTATCTGTCATCTGACAAGCAATTCCAGATTCAATTAAGACGATAAAAAAAGCAAAGCCAGGTGTTTTACCAAGAATATTATCGAAGATTGATCTTGACTTTTGTTTAGCTTTTAAGATTTGGTGTCTAGTGATCAATTAAAGTGATATTGATAAAATCAGTACGTTTTTTTCGTAGGAATCTGATTTCATTATACCTGAAATTATACCTCGTGTGTAATGTTAATTAACTTAATTAAATAATTCAAAATATACGATTTAAAAGAAAAATATAATACACTTTATGTCTTCATCAAAGTAATAAATTCAACAAGTCCTTTATTCATGTTTTTACGACTATTAAGTGCAATAATTGTATTCCGCTTTTTTTTAACTTTCACAGAATATTAACATTTAATGTTTCAAAATAAATATTTTTACACAAAACAAAAATATCCTTGCAGTAGATATCATCTTAATGACCTTCCATTACTTTGAATAACAACGTTTATTTTCTGATTCAATAAGTATGGCAAAATAATTTTATTTGCGTTTTGCATACATAAATAAGTTTTGGGATTTTCGGCATTTGGGGGGAGACTTTCAACGGAAGCCTCTTGGCCGTCTTAAAGCGAAGGTATAAGAGAAAACATATGCAATGCGTGTGCCTTATAGGCCCGGACGAGACTTCGCGGTGAATACTCATTTGAATATAAATTACGGTTGCCTGCTTATTGTTCCGGTAAATTCTTGCACGATAGAGAAAGAGGGAGCGAGAGACAACGAGAGAGACGGAGAATATTTACTATACACTCATTCGAGAAAGAAAGTCCGCGCGCCGCAGGAGGAAAGGCGGTAGGCGGATTCGCGATGAGGGCTTTCCGTACAAGCCAACCTCCTGAACGCCGGAGAAAAGCATGATTTGACCACGCGAGAAACGTCGTTGGTCTTGCTTCTGACGTGTATTAATGCGAATGAAAGTGTATGTTGATAAATGACGTGTCGCTATCTTTGTGAACTATTTTTTATCTTACCCCAAATACCGGTAAGACATTTTTCTGCGAGTTATGAATTGCTTCTAGATTGTAGTTTTTGCTCTGAATCAGGTTTTTGCGTGTCTTTTTTATCCTCATTTTTTTGCAATTTAATAACACAAATTTTAGAACTTATATTCAAAGTAAAAGTTACGAATTGTACTCATTGAAAAATAATCAACTTAAATTCATTCAAACGTCATATTTCTTTCCGAGTATAAGTAATGTATAATATTCAAATGTATGTGTCTTGAACATTTTTCAATCCAGTAAATATCACTGCAATAAGACAGAAAATGTTATGTAAAAGTCATTTACAGTGAAGCTAACATGACGTCGCTGTCAGAAGATTTAATTTTCCACCACAATGTTTTTTGTTTAATGTAAAATGCATTTGGCGGTAGATAATTTTTGGTTTACACACAGAAATTCTTTACGATTAGTCTCCAGGGGTGTACGCGTTGTCAGGCACGGAGAACGCCGCGCAATGTGGTTGCGGAAAACATTTATGAGCTACATGTTCCTCTGTCATGGAAGCTGTTTCTGTCCGGCATTCAACAGAGCGCGCGTCAAGATGATCGATGAGGGCACCATCCGTCACTTTTTCTTCTCACGTGTGGTTTTCGTCGGACGTCTTAATACCCTTCTGTGTTATATTTTACACAAAACTGTGCCTTATCGAGGACCGATCGCGAACGCTCGTAATTCAATTAACCTTTTGACGCTTGGACGTGCAATGCGGGACGATCGAAGAAAGGAATCAATTAAAAAGGCTGCAAAGATCAAAACTGTATATCATTGTTGCGCACATCTGATGCCGATGAAGAGGACAGACGAAAAAGATGGCTTCGAACGAAAACAAGCGTCATGAAAAACGAGGGCCTCGAAGAATGTCTTATGCACAAAAAACGTCTCGCTCGTTTAGGATATCATAACTCCGGGCTCTCGGCGTTATTTTGTTGTTTCATTTTATTTTGCTTCTTGTCGTCGCGTTTGTTTTGTCCGTAACTTTGTCAAATTTGCAAGCCGACGTTTTTTGTCGATACGATCGAGGCCCTCTTGTTGGTTTTGTTTTGCATGAAAACGATAGGGAGTAAAGAATCGCGGGTAAATTTAGATAAATCGTATGCCAGCTGCCGCAACGTGCAGCCAACAAACCGGATGCGCCTATGTATAAGAGCGAACTTCATCGATGCTAAAAGCTTTTTTGCGTCGTGTCTATCGGCTTTCCGACCGTTCGAATATTTCCACGACTACAACTCAATTGTTCATTATGATTTATTTTCAATCCATCAAAACAAACTAACATTGTCTCGAAGCTTCGCTCGATGCAATGATCAGACAAAATTGCAAACACTTTAATTTTAATATGCTTTCAGTCAGTAAAAAAGGTTTTGCATTTCAGCAACCGCATTTAAGAATCAATACGAAATCAACTCGATATTCCGTTTATTCTACAACCTTTTTCATACAAAAATGTTATTCTTTTGCTATCTTTGATTCATTTGAAAACGAACTTTAATTATTTTCATCATAAATTTTCATATACATTAAAAATGTTTTTTTTTTTTTGCAAGAAATAATTAAGTTTTGTAAATGTTGTTTTTTTTTGTATTTTTTTGAAATTCAATTATGTTGATTTGAATAACAATTGCATGGTTTTAATAAAACATGACATAAGTTGATTACAAGTTGTTTAATCAATGACGAAACAAATATTAAATGAAATGCGCTTTGATAAGGAATAAGGAATGTATTTTGAGTGTAAACAAGAGCCGAGAGCCGCGACGCGATGCCTACTTGGCATTCCGCGACGCTGCTTTCACGCGTTTTTCTCCTCGTTCGCATGCTCTTCTTTCAACGCGTCGTGGAATTTGCTAATAATTTTCGAAGCTCTCGAGAGCAGCACTTTGCGCTTATCGTCGATGTTTCGCCGCTCCGCGATGTACTGCACGTACTCGGTTTTCGCGCTTTAAGCCGGCACATGTGCACGCCATAAATTACAAAGAGCGCCCGCGAAGACATCGTCTCCCTCAAAAACAACTCAAAAATTATAACGCCACGAAGTATCACTTTTTTCGTTATTACACATTACTAATTCGTTCCGCGAAGTAACGTATTATTAATGATAATCATTTTTTAAATTCAAATTTGCGCATTTCTTTGAAGCCGTGCAATTTTATTTTCTCCTTCTGCAAACTTCTTTTTTTTTAAACAAACATTTAATCCAAAAAAAAGAAGAAAAATTGTGACATTTTATGAAGTTTAAAATTATCATTGAATTTACATTCTACTTTCTTGTTCAAAAATAAGAAGCTTTATTATTTTTGCATTATGAAATTATCATGATAAAGAAGAAAGATCCTTCCGAGATCTTTTTAGGAGCAAGTTATTTTTCATTTATCCATATAAAAGTATTAATTCAAGGAATTCTTATTTTAATATCCAACTTAAGTCATACAAACAATTTTTGAAATGAAATTATTATTGCAGAAGACTATTTTTTGAACTCAATATTAATTATTACTTGCTAAAAGAATGTTACGTCTTGGAAACATTTTTCATCGTGAAATTCAAGTAGTTTTTATGATCTAAAATTGAATTTTAATGTTCCTTTGAATAATCTCACATTAGGTCAGATCTACTTCATTAGAAACTCGGCAAAACTATTTCGTCTATTTGTATTTTATTTGCAAGTGAATTGGTCTACTCATATTATGATACTTTTTATATTAAAATTACAGTGGGTCATACAGCTGCTGCCTTGAAACTATACAGTCGTAGCATTTTCATGCTGGAGACGAAATTATGATGTCGGAAGTAACAGCTGTGTGTAGACTTTGTAATACCTGAAATTTCGTCTTATATATAATCACTTGACATGTTTCTTTAAAAAAGAAACAACTACTTATTCTCAATAAGTTAAAATTAATTGGCACTTAAGTCATCTGATTTAGTCACGCTTAAAACTTACGCACTGCATATTATAATTCTTAAATAAGTTAATTTTGATTAACAAAATTGGTTTACCTTGTCGTTAAAACACGTGACGACACGGTATTTACGCAATTTCTGTCGTACACAAATTTCATCGTCCAAGATGCATGTGATGAAAATTGAGCAAATAATAACCGAAGCAGGAATTGAATGAAGTAAGACAAGAATGGGTTAAATTAAGGAAAATTGGATGTCGCTTTTGTGAATTATTGAATACATTTTGAAACCTTGGTGAGGAGCGTATTGTGTTGCTTGCTAGTTGAAGATGAAAAGAAAATAAATTTATTGCACGCTATTGTGGAAAAGTCGAGATTAACATGAAAAAAGGAGTTACGAGATAAAGTTAGTTTTGTTAATAAATATGCACGAAATTGAGAGTGAATTGAATCAAAATATTAATAAAGGAAGTTTAACGTCGAAGCTAACACTATTATCTACATTATACTTATATATTAATATTATACAAGACAAAATAAAAATAAAAAAAAAAAAAAAAAAAAAAAAAAAAAAAAAAAAAAAAAAAAAAACAAGAAAAAAATGTTGAAAATCTTGCGACTTTTTTTCCGTTAAACGAACATTTTGAGATAATTTAAAATTACATTAAAAAGCGTCATGAAAATTGGTATAATTTTGCTAATTACCAAGTTACATTTGAATGTGATTAATTAATTCATCAACTGTGCGCAAGCACAGAGAGAAAGAAAGCCAACAAAACAATGCAAATAAGCATTAATCAACGTACGCAAAAATGCAGGGATTTCAGTGCACAGGCTCATTAGTATGTGCAGCGTACATGGAATTCGTCTGACGGTCGTCTGGTGCGGGTTTATGGTATTTCGCGACTTAATAAATATCCGCGAATCCGCTATTTATATATATATATATAGCGTGGACAATCGATCATCAGAGCAGGACATTAGTTAGCGAAAAAAAAAAATTCGCTATGTCTGACGCATCATCAGTTCTTGGCTATTAAGACGAGAAATCCAACGAGATGTGCCGCGAACTCGACTGGATGAAAAGGGTAACGAGGTGGGAGGAGAGCAAAAGAGAGATGGAGTGAGAGAGAAATAGAGAGACTGAGGGAGAGAGAGATAGAGAGAGGTCAGGGAGAAGCAGAGCGAGCGCGTCGCGCACGTAGCAGTCGTTCGGTTCGGTGGAACAAATGAACGCCGGTGGTCGCGTTGTCCGCATCTTAATGAGATGGCTGTCATAACGAACTGGCCCAATCAATTATGTGCCTAGCGTTATGACGGACACCGATGTGCACGACGCGCAACGCACGCTTTGCATTGGCAATAACGAACTGCGGATGTCGGTAGTTGAGCTGGACCCGTGCATTACCCACCTACGCATTACATTAAAGCAATTATCCCTGGCCACTCGTTTATCGGCTTAAACCAATTGACGTAGACAATGAATTTACGAGCGCCATCACTTCCGCGGATAAGATTTAATGCATTGCTTCAACAATTGTTGTATAATGTTTATTGATATGAGTATATTTAAGAATCTATAAATAAAACGTATTATTTCATTTTAAATCGAAATTACTCATACGCACAATAAAAGTAAAAAAATACTTAAGTTAAAACTACCGAAAGTACAAGAAAAATTGTTAGATTGTCAAGTAATCTCGGACTTTTTTGGTTAAATAGCATATTTTAAAGTAAAATTTAATAAAAATTCCTACATTTTATTATAGTTTCTGTAAGCCAGTATAGTAAAATTTAGTAAATATTATCATTCAACAGAAATTATAAGACATTTCTATAATAATTACGAGATTTTGAAGAAGTATTTGTTTGCCAGTATAGTAATTTTTATTAAAAAGTTTGACAATTAAACTATTATGTTCAATAAACACATACAGAATTCTCCTTAAAGAGAATGTTTTACAGTATAGTAATTTTTATATTAAAATATAACAAATGCAGTCTGAGTCGTTTTTCCAATATGACGTTAGCCACTGTTTATGTTTCAGTGGATCGGTGGCTACGCGCGGAACTTCATACTTATGAGGACGACGGTTCAATTCCTATCAACGAACAAACTTTGTCCAATTTAATGACCTACTCATAAATAAAAAATACCATCCTATAGAAAAGTAATTCGCAATAATAAATAAACCAAATAATAAAATAAAAATTATATTTTTTAAACATTAGTCTTCTAAAAATGTATTTCAGTCTAGTAATTTGTAAAATAAATTAATAATAAATTAAATCGTAATAATAAATATTAATGTATTTCAAAAAAAGTCCGAAAATATGATGCAGTTTAGTAATTCTTACTAAATAATATTAAATTATTAACGAATGAAGTTAAATGAAAGATTATTTCTGAGCGTGCATCTTTAATGTAAGTTTTATGTTATGGATTTAAATAAATATATATAAAATTTATTTACTGTATAAAAATAAGAATTGACAGTTTTGTATTAAATATTAAATGGACATAAAATACCATATCTTGACATTTCTGTAGATAAATTTAAATTAAGTGAGTGATTGATTGTATAAAAATATCACTCACATCACAAGTTTTTACAATTTGTCAATAAAACAAAAATATACATATATAAATAAATATACAATAAAAGTTGAATTTGTTGGAAGATAAAATCAAATACAAGAATATACGTTATCAGAGAATGCACTTTTGCAGAAAACTGCAACAAAACTTTGACAGATTTTCAATGTATGTAAATGACATATAACTGCGTCGTCGGAAGCGACCACGCCGATCTTAAGTAGTAAGTCAGTGTGCATTATCGTCTTACTCGAGGATTGCGCGATAGTACAGCTTGTCCGTCGATGCAACGTGCGCCGAATAAAAACGTTCGGAAGTCATAAGTAAGCGCTATGTTGGGACAGTAAGTGGCTCTCGCGGGAACTCGTCGCTAAATTATATACTCCTTTTTCCGCTGTCTTGAGGATAAGCACCAAAACCCGTTTTCTTCCTTCATATTTTCTACACGAAAATGCCATATTTTTATTCGTGAAAATATTTGGTTGAAAATGCTCTACTTCCTGAAAATATATAAATGTAAATGCAAATATGAATGCCATATGAAAATACGATGCAGAGCCCACAAATAAGAGGAGTAAATAATTAAATTCATGATTATTATGATTTTTATATTTATATAATTAATAAACCTTAATAGGAACGAATCTAATTATACTTCTTCTCATCGATTTTCATTTTCAAATTAGTTTCTAATATGAGATTACATTTTTTTTGTCATTTTAATACAACATTTACTAATTTAAACATGACAGATATACGATATTACTTGATTTGTGTTCAATTATTACCTCTAAAAATGCATTAGAAAGTAGATTAACGAGTATAGTCGATAAATCATACAAAATGAGTGCGAAAACATTAAATTAAATATTTTTCCATCATTTAAACTTATTAAGTAAAAAAAAAGTAAAAATTAGCGCCACATTTTTCATAAATTATTATTAATATTTTTAATAAATTATACAAAATAATGTTACAATATTATATAAATATATATAGAAAAAATGACATTCACACATAAGTGCGCATGGAAGAAAATGTAAATAGCAAACTGAAATAGTTACGTCAATAAAATTTGTATTCACATGGTAACGACATTTTGCGCATGCATAAATTTAAAATTATACTCGCGAGTGAATGAATGAAAAGTTCTTTTGTATTTTGTATATTTATTTGCACGCAAAGGATGTGTGAATTAGTTCGTAATAGTAACAAAATTAGAATCGTGAATTCATGCTTGCCACGAGAACAAGAAAAAGGAAGAGCTGAGACGGCGAATTAACGCTGAACACATGCACATTGCGCGCCCCACTTTGACGATCGTGTTCGCGCCATTGAGCTCGTCGACGCCTCGCGATTTTACATACGTTCGGTATACCACGACTCGGAGTCTCAGCGTCTCAAAAAAAAAAAAAAAAAAAAAAAAAAAAAAAAAAAAAAAAAAAAAAAAAAA